>JAQIVZ010000192.1:0-92619 GCA_034700945.1 Arrhopalites spinosus | reverse complement strand
CCCTCCATGGACTGACTCCCATGGCCTAGGCCACGAGATGACATAGCCCCTCCATGGCCTGGTCCCCCCATGGCCTGAAACATATATAGGTGTAACCGAGTAGAACCTAGCAAAAAAATAACAACAAACAGTGAACAAGTGTAAGAGTCTAAAAGTCTACTCTTCTGGAAATAATGGCTAGGTTGATTTCTCATGGTCTCCTCGTCTCTCCCTCACCAAAATGTGTGTTTGATATAAAAAAAAGTTCACCAAAGAAAATTCTTTGTGCAATAAAGTGTATCCGGGGAAAAATCATTCTGTCTCTATCTTTTATTTTATTTATCCACAAAGAGGTTATCAAACAATCTTCTTTTCCTTCCTCTGTCCCTCTTCCCTTTTAACAATGCATGATGAGCATTTTCAATATCATTATATAACTAACACTAAGGTGTATCAGTATTTTCGAGAGAGGAAATGTACTCTCTCTACCTTTGGCTAACGGACGCTGTTGAAAAAAAAAATCCTCCCAACTTTTTTTTATACACTTTTGAACAGAGGACGAACAAATAACGAAGGAGAAACAAGCGAGTTGTTACTCACATTCAAGCTGTTGCTGTTGCTGAAGCTTTATTTTATAATATATAATAATAGCCACTCACTGAGTAGACGGTTTTTGTGTAGAGAGAAACAAATGCTACGCACCATCCCATTAGTTGACTCCATATTATATTGTGGAAATAATATTTGACTCTATGAAATGTAAAAAAGAATCAGTTTTTATCTTCAGATTCAACCCTTGCTCTTTTTGAGCACGCAAAAAATCCTTGCCCTATACCCATAATAAATTCTCCTCTACTTTACTACATTGTTAAAAGATTTTGTCATGACCAAAGTATACCTATCCAAACTTACATAGCCAAATTGTCTATTGTTGTGATTTACGTTGAGATAAGTACAATGTTGGTGAATTTCATGGACTGTTTACTATACAAAGACGATGAGAGAGTCCATCAACATGATCCTTGAGCCATACAAAATAAAAGATAGAAAATTTGTATCTAAAGACAAAGCCTTAGAACACCTGTGTATGGATTATCTCTTGTATGATGCTCATCTTCAAATCTTTTATATATATATAAATATTTAATTCTACTATTTGCTACGCACCATCTATATCTATATAGTAAATGTCTATACAATAAAATAGGAATGACTTTGTCGAGTCCTTTGACTAATTTTAGAAACAATTTTGTTAAAATGTTAGATGGACAACAAGAGGGATAAGGACTGAGACAAATGATGAATATTTTAAAAAATTGTCACACAATTCAAGTATCCTCAGGTACTCAATATGAGTTATAGTAAACTTACCATACATTATGTACATATACATACAACAACATTTCATGTTAAAAGCCTCTCATCCGTTTTGGTTCTCTGGTAGTTCTCTGGCCGCTTCTTTGCAGGTTTTCACTTCGCTTTTAGAGCTCGAGCTGTGAGCACCGTTTGTGTGTGTGTGTGAGTTGGTTTTTTTGAGAGGTTACCTCTAAAATTGTAAAAAAATTGACAAAATAATTATTTTGGGATCTTGTAAACTGGATACAGGTAAGATTATTTAAGTTTAAAGTCATTTAAATTATTCATTGCCACACAACAAGTCTATGTTCTGATAAAAATCCATTCAGCGGCATGCCTGTTGTTACTTTATCTACACACAATAAAATAAAAGCTATAAAGTTACTCTCAACGGTCAACGGTTTTGGTTTTGGTAGAAAAGAACAAAGTGGTCCTTCCGTATTTGTTTTGTGTCAATATTTGAAGGAGACATGATTTAATTTTTCTTGTGTGGAAAAATTAGACTATATCTGCAATGCAGATTCCACTAAATAAATCCATATATACTTTATTATTATAACAAGCTTGTGTCAAGAAATAAGATGGATGAGTAAAAATTCTTCTTCAGAAGACATGGCAGAATAAGTTTTTGTAAATAAGAAAAAACAGTTTTTTTAATCAGACTAATATTCGTGTGGTATACAGGAGTAAAGAGACTGTTGGTTCCTGTGAAAAATCTTATTGTGTTACAAAGTTTGGAATATTCTTTTGTTATATACGACGGTGATGTCATCAACCTCATGTATGATATTGTTGTGATTATATATATCATGCATATAACATACAAGGATGATATATCTCTAATCTTCTTGATTAATAGTGATTTGTAGGTTGCTAGAACGTGTATTGGCATATCTGATGATAATGTACAGAGTTTTTTTTATAAAATAAATATGTGCCAGGTACTAAAAGTATTATATTTAACAAGATTTTATACATGTGATGTGAAGAGGATATATAGACTTTCATCGAATATTTAACTCTGTGTGGTGTTAGTTTTTTTGGGCTTACCACAATGTTGTTTCAAGTTCTTAATTCACGTGTGCTGTACCTAGTTTGACACCGGTTTAAATCTTTCAGTACAAGATTGAAATGAAGGATCGGCTTATAAATAATGTTTTACCAAATGAGTAAAATACTGACGTCTAATATTAAAAAAACTCAAGTCGTTGGTCAGTCATTTTACTCAAATATTGTGAATTTAGAAATAAGAATATTATATTAGTTTTTTTTAAAAAAAAGTAAATTCAATTGCAGGCCCCGTGTAAATGATACAAATTAATATCTCTTGAACTTGAACTTATAAACGACATAGACAAACTGCCCTTGAACTCTATCGATAAACTAATGAGTGGTACAAAAATTGTACATTCTAATGGAGAGATTTATCCTTACAAAAAATATTATCAATGTGTGTTTCACTATAATTGTGATACTTTTTTTCTGTACACACTAAGCCACACTTATGGTTATAATCACTGTAGTGTCGTCTACTCCAATATTTCTGTCATTTTTTGAGTTTTCAGAGACAATCTCTTCACTAATGTGTAAGTACGTCTCTTTGTAAGTTTACACTTGCTTTGTGTTCACACAAGTGTAAAATGACAATGCATACATTATTATGATAATGTTCAGGTACATGAAAAAGTTTCTTAGAAAAAATATAGAGTACTTAGACTTAATACAAAGAGGTGCAGTAGTGCATTTGTTAAAATAATATATATAGGTATATTATGCGTAGGAAGTACATAGAATTTAATTACTAAATTTATGTTCATTGCTTCCACTGTATACCTAAAGAGGCATAGTAAATATTTAGTACCGAGAGAGATAACTCGATGCATGATATTACATCATTGATGTGGTAGTCTTTACTATGGAGAAAAAGTGTGAGAAGCCGTATGACTAACTAACGTACATTTATTGTAACTTTAATTATTATCATGTTCCTTGCATGACTGTTGGTCTCTTCCAGTTCACAGCCTTGTTTATTTTTCGTGACCAACAGCACGAGCATGATAAAATTTTAGACATTAAATGGGGAAACCTTAAAATGTTTTTCTCTTCCTTTTTATAATTCAATTTTATATTATGTGTACATTTTACAATGAACTCTTTCCCAGTACTCTCGTTACCTACACTAATAGAAGAATAGAAGAGGGTAAAGCAAGTTTATCGCGAGATAGGTCTTTTTCATTTTAGGAACAGATATTTTTACTTATTTCGGGAGTTACCGGGAAGCAAAAACCGGTTGCATTGCGCATTGCGAAAATTCGGAGGAATACGCAGGCTGCAAACTATTGACCCATCAGTTCAGACGAGAGTCGTCTGACTCATCATTTCATAGACTTGTTGTGTGTATGCATGTTGTGTGCGGTTTTCTCTGTGTGAGCACGAGAGGATCTAGATCTAGTATTATATACATCTTCCACTTTTTTTATTTGTGATTTGACTGAAAATTATGTTTTCATCTCTGTCAATTTGTTTTTTTAATAGTCTCCGATTGAATTTGAATAGATCAAGAATTATATATAATATATAGTCTTCCCCTACAATCTAGTCTTCGTGTTTTGAATAAGACTTGAATTCTAGTTCAAAATAAACAAGGATCTTCCTCTCCCTCACACACAGACAAGTCATCCTATACTTTGTACTATATTATTCACCCCATTTTAGCTTGAGATCGAAGGGTTGGCAAACTTTATTCGGATACAATGGCGACATCAAGGTAAGATACGATGTCATTATCGTAATGATTATTTTACAATGTCATCTGATTATATTTAAAAAGAAATAGCCTAAAAGGGCTTATGATTAAATTAAATGTACAAAGTCTCAACTCTCTGTACAATTACTAGATTGACTCTCAAAGTTGTCACTTTTATTATGACAAAATATACTGTCATGATTTCTTGAACTAGGAAAAATAGTAAATAGACAATTTTCAATAGAAAAAAAATACAGATTTTGTATGGAATGATTTTTAAATATTATCACAAGTTCAAATCAGTGTTTACATTGGTAAACTAATGACTGACTTTGATGATAGAAATAGAAAGATTACTAGAGATAGAGAGAAATGTTTTAAAAAAATTTATACCATGCTTTTTCTGCTCAGTGCTCATGTAGATATTTAAATTTTACAGGGGTTCAACTGCTGCGAATCCGGTCAAAAAAGTCCCTATACATTTACAAGTAAGAAATATGTTGAAATATTTTATTTAATATGTACACAATTGCAGTCTGTCTGCTTCCTCATCAACATTCTGTGACTCTTGTGCATGCTCATTGATATAATCAGTCCTCATCTTTTCCTGTATGCATACATTGTCACACCGTCATACACACATGAGTTTAATTATAGACAATTACCCGTCGGACACGCATTGTGCACTACCACTACATGTAGTTACTAATTTATTTGTAGATGAACTCCAATGACAACCATGTGGAGGATACCAGAGACTAAAACTATGTTGACAATTGTTGTTGAGTATATTATGTACAATGTCGTAACTGATTCATATAAACAATACACTCAAATTTTGTCCATTGGGTTTCTATTTCAACGCTATGTAATCTTTATCTATATAACATAAAAAAGTGCATACTATGCAATATGCAATTACTTGGACTCTAATCTGTATATCTGTAGTTACCGGCAAATTAGTCCTATCCTAAAAAAATACAGAGGATGTTTTTTTTACTTGCGTAGCTTACTTTCAATTATGTAATCCTTAATTTGGGTAATCACATCCCAGTAATATGGAATAGTAGTAGTTCAATTACAGCTTGTATATTGTTTAGCATTTTACATAGAGTTGTAGTCAGTTGTACGTACCTCATAAAATTTTATCATGTGTTATATTTTAATTCCAGAGCTCACAAAACCGTCTTCTTATAAAAGGGGGTAAAATTGTCAATGCGGATGGTATGAGCGATGGGGACGTCTTTATTGAAGATGGAAGCATTAAGTAAGGATCATTGTTTTAAAACATTTGTTGTTTTTCATTTCATGTACTTTGGCTTGAATACATGAAAAAATACTCCTCCGTATGCTCATGTACTTTTTTTTCTACTTGACAGAGAAATTGGTAAAAATCTCATCATTCCAGGTGGAACCCGAACAATTGACGCGAGAGGAAAATACCTCATGCCAGGTTTGTTTTCATATAGTCATTCTCTTATATATAAAGGATATTATAAGCATGAGATTGCAGAAGAATTTGTTGTATACAATTTCTCTCTTTCCTTTTTTAAAAACCATTTTTTCTTCATATTTATCTACATGTCCTTCTTAATGGTATTTTGTTTCCTTCGTGATAAATAGGAGGAATCGATACTCACACCCACTTGCAGATGCCTTTCATGGGAACGAAAAGCGTTGATGATTTTTATACTGGAACCAAAGCAGCGATTGCTGGAGGAACTACAATGATCAGTGAGTTGACAAATTTCATTGGATAAAGTGTAGCATTTCATTATATGATGTCAATAAAGAATAAAATCTATTGTATTTTCAGTGGATTTTGTCATCCCTGAGAAGGGTGAATCTCTACTTGAGGCATACCACAAGTGGCGTACATGGGCTGACGATCATGTACGTAAATAAGCTTTAAAAATATGTACCCAAATGTATAACTGTCCCTACAAAAAAATGAAAATAATTTCTTATCAATCAATAGTTGGGAATATAATGTAATACAATATAATATTGAGTAATATGAGGCCTTTTGATGTTATTTAGGTGTGTTGTGACTATACTTTCCATGTTGCTATCACTTGGTGGTCTGAGAAGGTACATTTTTTTTAGATTCATGCTTTAATGAAATATACCACTTTTTATGGGGAAATAGTATTAGTGTACATATTCTAAATGGTTTATTTCTTTCACAGGTTAAGAATGAAATGGAGATTTTAGTTAGAGATCATGGAGTGAACTCTTTCAAAGGTTTGCGTTTTTATGTCATTTTGAGATACGAACGTATTAAATATATCTCATCTCTGAAATTGAATTAAACTAATAGTTTCATTAATTTTTGAACTCGTTTACAGTTTTTATGGCTTACAAAGATGTAATGATGTTAAGAGACAATGAAATACTCGCAGTAATGGAACATGCAAAGAAATTGGGTGCAATTGTCCAAGTACATGCCGAAAACGGTGATGTCATTGTTGAAGTACGTTGAAAAGATTCTGATGCTTACTTATATTCCATTTTGTTTTATTCTTTGTACTTGTCTACCTGTATTTGTGTGCAAATGTAGCCCTTATTTTTTATGATTAATATATAATGTAATAAAATATTTTATTGTATAAATACAGAATTGCAAAAAAGTTTTAGCTGCAGGTGTGACTGGACCAGAAGGCCATGCAATGAGTAGACCGGAAGAAGGTAAAATGTTTTAAAAAAAGAAGTTGAAAAAAATAATGTGTTGATGACCACAATCTATTTCCGTTTTATATCAACATTTTACAATTTATTTTATGTCTCACAGTGGAAGCTGAAGCAACTCTCAGAGCTTGTGTTTTAGCTAATCAAGCGCTATGTCCAGTGTACATAGTTCATGTCATGAGCAAGTCTGCCGCCAACATCATTGCTGAAAAGAGACAACAAGGTTCTGTTGTGTTTGGAGAACCAATTGCCGCATCATTAGGTTAGAAGATGATTGTTTTAAATCATATTACCTATCTATACAATGACATTTGAATGAACATAGAATTCATGACAAATTTTATTTTGGTTACATAATTAGGGACTGACGGTACCAACTATTGGAACAAATGTTGGAGGCATGCAGCAGCTCATATACTGAGCCCCCCTCTTCGCCCTGATCCAACAACACCTGGATATTTAATGGATTTGCTTGCACGGGATGACTTACAACTTACCGGCACGGACAATTGCACCTTTACTAGTGAGCAAAAAAAACTTGGGACAAGCGATTTTACTAAAATTCCTAATGGGGTCAACGGACTAGAGGACCGTATGTCAGTAATCTGGGAGAAGGGAGTTCAAGCAGCGAAATTAGACCCATGGTAAGATCTGTAGTTACATTCGTCACAAGGATGTACACATTTTTTCTTAACATTTGTATCATATTTTAGAATACAGAGTAATTTTTGTAACCTTTTATTTTCGAAAAGCCGATTTGTTGCTGTGACCAGTACAGCGGCAGCCAAAATTTTTAATGTGTATCCTCAAAAGGTAAGTTCTTTTATTTTTGTAGATACTTATATCTATTACGCTACTCAATATGTTTCAGCTATGATAAATGTCAAATATCTTCATGTTGTATTTTGTACTTTTTTAGGGCGTCATTGCTGCTGGTTCTGATGCTGATATTATTTTGTGGGACCCAAGGTACATAAAAAATTTCTAAAATATTCGCAATGCATAATATATAAAAGTATTTAAAAGCTCAAATTAATTTTTTTTTCTAGAAAAACGCGTACTATTTCAGCAAAAACTCATCATCACGCCACAGATAATAATATCTTTGAGGTAAGCTAATATTCACAATTGAATATGCGATATAAAATAATATTTGGCAGATAAAAATATTTCTTAATTTCATTGAATCTTCATTCTATGAATATTGTGTAGGGACTGGTGTGCCATGGAGTTGCTGAATACGTAATTTGCAATGGCAGAGTTTGTGTTGATGAAGGACAGGTCAAGGTATTGCAAGGTTATGGCCGATATATTACCAGGCCACCATTTGCTCCATTTGTGTACGACCTTGTACGCGAGAAAGAAGCCGTACGTACTCTCTGCTTTTACAACTTGATTAGACTATGGACAATTTGTTCAAAAAAGTGTAGCAAGCAATTTATGTTTCATTACATTTTTTAGAGACGTGTTGCTTCAATAAAGCCTGTGCCACGCGTAGGATTTGATGGAGAAATGGTCAGTATGGTGCAGAATGGAATTGACAATATTCATGTGGAAGAAAACATCTCTATTGCTAAATTGGCTGCAGTTGCTCCTACGTCTACTGCTCCTATCTCTACTCCAATTTCAGCTCCTGCACCTAGTCCTCCAACTCCACAATATAATGACGATGGCGACAAGTCAGTTTAAATTTGTTTTATGCTCTTATAGTGCTCCTTACAACAATCTATGGGTATTTTAAATACTAACGATATGGATTCTATAATTTCAGGTCTGCAACAGGTGTCAAAAATCAGCAGGAGTCAACCTTCTCAGTAGCTGGAGATAACACACGTAAGATTTCAATAAAGTTTACATGTTTTTTCAAATGGTTATTTTTTATGCACACAGTGTATTTTTAATGTAGTCCCCCAAGTTTTGTAAATGTTTATACATAATTGAGTATGTAACAAATAATTATTGTATGACAAGAAGTTGTTTGTGGAGAGATTTTTTTGATCGTACGTGTTCCCTTTCTCCCAACTAATTGAACGTATTGCTTTCTGTATTATTATTTCAATGAACCGTTTTTTAATTTTGTAAAAAAAACTTATACTGCAATATTTTTATGTTACATATCTGTAAAATTGTTAAAGAAGCCAAAGAGTTTAATGTACAGTCCTCCTCTAAGACATTTGAATGAGATGTAATGTAATATAACCATCATGTATATAATTATAGTTGACATTACTATTATGTTTATTTGTGTATAATTTGGTTATTAGCACTTTTGCTTGTCGTCTTATTTCCTTATTTACGCTATCAAATACAGAACCCGTTGTTAACCAAGTTCAAGATGCTGCTGTCGGTCCTCCATCAACCATATTAGCAGAGTGTATGCTGTTTATAGTTTTATATAATTTCTCACACACAATTATACAATCTTTGACAGTTTTCTTGTGTCTTGTCTGTGTAGTGCTTTTACTCAATTCCAAGTTACATTTATGTACATTACTTTCATGTACATGTGTACCTCAATTTTAAATTATATTGCCCTCTCCTTGTGAATAGAACTCACTGTACATTATGAATGTGTACTGTACAATAACTGATTGTTTTCATTTCCATTACTAACCCTAGAGTCGTATACTGTCTACATTTTGTGTCATGAGTTTTAAAATGAAATTTTGTCATTTTTATAGCCGTTGAACAGCGAACCACAATACGTGTTCGCAATCCTCCAGGCGGTCGCTCATCCGGGTTGTGGTAGAGAGACGACCTTTTTTGACTTTTTCCAGACATCAAATTATCATCATGATCATTATCAGCTTGTTGAAATTAAAAGAAATGTACTACGATTATTATGATTAATTATTATTCATATGGTTTTGTTAATCTGTACTCGTAGATAGGCCACAATAAGATTTTACTATTGTAAACTTCATAATATTATCTACCGTTGTGCAGATACAAAAATAAATATATATAAATTTTTTTGTTTATTAAAAAGAGATTAACCCTGTACAGCTTCGTTTATGTTTTGTTTTTATTTTTTTTCTGTTTTACTGTAAAGTAAAGCTTATATGTTGTAATGGAAGAGTAATGTACCTAGTTAAAGGCTAAGGAAAAGAGACGAAAATTCTGGACCAGCTTGTGGCTTTTGTCTGTGAGGATGGGACGAACACCGAGTTTGTATTTATAAATTTTAAATTCGTTATTTTTAACGAAAGCTGAGGAAATGGTGTCCATCTCTAAGTAAGTACTTGTATTGGTTAATAGTTGCCTTTATTTTTTTATTAATTCGTGGGACATTTATACTGCTTTTTATCTAATGTAGCAGTGTACTTTTCCCTTAATAAAGCACCAAGTCCTTCAAGAAATAAACCATCAATTTATGTGAACTATAAATGATTTGCTCAAAGATTTAATGACCATACAAATTCATACAATTCGCATATAAAAATGATGAACGGACGAGGTAAAAGCAAAGATGAGAAAGCACGTAGAGAAAGTTGCCAATGCGGGGATTTCAATCTCTCGGCGACTGTCATTTAGGGTGCAAGGTAAATACTAAATTTTTATTTTATTTATCATTTATTTTATCTAAAATTGTTGTAGTTTTTTCAATAGTTTAATTTAAATTACTTGTATATTCTGTATTGTCATTTTGTAGTGCAATATTATTATTTATTCAGTAAACCAAAATGCCTGGAGTTGGGTTTCGACAGCTAAATTTTCCCGACAGTGACCAACTAAGGGTTAAAAATGATGACAAGGAAGCTGACGAATTTCTGGCTGATTTCCCTCCTGGTCCATTGGATGTATACCGGAAAAATGCATCTTTTGACTGGAGACTCCTTAAGACTACTATCGAAGATATAAAAATATTAAGGTTTAAAGTGAGGATTCAAATGGTCAACTTTAACTAAAATTGAGACTAGCAAGATCTATTAACTTGAAAATTTATTATTTAAATAGCATAATATCTGGAAAACTCTTCAAAGTGATCCCTTATTTGCCCACACAACTTCAGAGCTTACTATGGAAGAACAGAGAAAAATTACAATGCAACGAGTCATACGACTTTTAGAATATGATTTTCTGTCAGAAGATGATCTCATTGATGATCCCCGTCTGGTAAAAACAATTTCAATAATCCAAAGTTTAAGATATTATATTATTCCATGCAATTGAAACTGACTATTTATTGTTGTACATTCACCACCAGAATAATGCCTTAATGGTGGCTTTGGGTCAGTATGACTGGTCGTTGTCAGCTAAACGAATGCTCCTTGTTGACTTTTTTATGAACGCAATAAGAGGACTTGGAACGAGTCGTCATTATGAATATATTGAAAAAGTCTCCAACATTCAGGTTTGACCTCATCTCACATTTTATATATCCAGTGTCGAATACGCTGTGTATAATTGTACAATTCATTTTAGCTTCTAGGTTGCTTCGCTCTGACAGAAATTAGTCACGGTACAAATTCTAGAGGGATGAGAACCAAAGCTACCTATGACCCAAGTCAAGACAGGCAAGTTTCTTTTGTAAATGTATTGGACTAGTAAATCTCAAATGTTAAAAAATGATTGAAAACTAATTAAAATTTTCAAAAATAAATTGATAGATTCATTCTTCATACACCAGATTTTGAAGCAGCTAAATGTTGGGTTGGTAATTTAGGTAATACACTAGTTTATATACATCGTTTTAGTTAAGGGAAGCCAAGCAATTATGATTTCCGATTTCTATTGTTAATTTTTTGTGTTTACAGCTAAAACTTCAACACATGCCGTTTTGTTTGCCCAATTATACACACCTGATGGTCACTGCCAAGGACTCCATACTTTTGTTGTTCCTGTTCGAGGTAAATATTATTCCCTTTATAGAAATGAAACGGCAAAAAATGACAACCAATAAAGGTTTTACTACAATAATAATTATTTTTACTGGCAGACCCGAAGACTATGATCCCCTTTCCCGGAATTACAATCGGGGATATGGGTAGTAAACTTGGGCTAAATGGATTAGATAATGGGTAAGTAAAACTATTATACGACAGTAAACCATCACACATTATGTACATGTTATAGGAGTTTACATGAGTTTTAAAAGAAAATCGGGTCATTTATATTCATGTGTATTAATTACCAGGTACATGATGTTTGATAACTATGGAATTTCGAGAGACTGCCTTTTAAATAAGACGGGAGATGTAACTGTTGACGGAAAATATGTGACGCCTTATTCAGATCCTAACAAACGATTCGGTAATTTTTGGACAAACTCGTCTTCTTCTTAATAGAAAGTTTTTTTTACTAAAGATTTGAAGGGACAAATAAAGAGATAAATAATATAAAGAATTTAATTACATTCTTGTATTATTGTGTAGGTGCTTCACTTGGAAACTTATCCGCTGGTCGAGTAGGTATAACATGTATGTGTGTGGCGAATTTAATTAAGGTAGTCCCAATTGCGATTCGTTACTCGGCTGTTAGACGGCAGTTTGGCAATAGTGGTCAGAGGGACTCTGAAGAAATGCCGGTCATCGAATATCAAATGCAACAGTGGAGATTGCTTCCATATTTAGCTGCAACATATGTTCTCAAGAATTTTGGAGATCAACTTTACGCGAGTTATGCACATTTTGTGATCAGCAAGTATTCAGGGAGTGACAAGGCTCATTTATCTGAAATGGGTGCCGAAATTCATGCCTTGTCTTCATCAGCTAAACCTCTTGCATCTTGGGTTGCTCGAGATGCAATTCAAGAATGTCGTGAGGGTAAGACATAATATTTATTCATTTTGAATGATATACAATCAATTTTAAAGTTTGTAATTTAATTTTTAATTTTTAATTTGAAGCTTGTGGCGGACACGGCTATTTAAAAGCTGCTGGCATTGGACATTTACGGGATGACAATGATGCTAACTGCACGTATGAAGGAGATAATAATGTACTACTTCAACAAGCTAGTAACTGGCTCCTTAGTATTTGGGGAAATCCAAAACGTGAGTCCATAAACACGCACCTTGGGTCTACGTCTTTTCTCGCTAAGAGTAAAGATATACATACACAACATTTTCAACCAACCACAGTGAAAGAATTGATGAATCCTCATGTTGTCGTTGATGCTTACAAGTGGCTTGTATGTTTTTTACTTCAATCAACGGCCGAGAAATTTCATTATGAACTACAGTCCGGTAAAGATGTCTTCAATGCCAGAAATGAATCTCAAGTTTATCAAGCAAGAACATTATCTCTAGTCTACATTGAACACGCTGTAATTTCAAAATTTCATGAATTTTGCCTTAAACCGGAGCATCCTCCAGAAATTTCGGCTGTCCTTAAAAAGTTACTATTACTCTACGGTCTTTGGAGTCTTGGGTGAGTTTAATAAAATTATATTATTTACTATATTAATTAAGGATTTATAATAAATATAATATAATAATTATTATTTATTTAACAACTAAATATAAAAGAAATGACAAAATTAATAATTCAACTTTTTTTGTTTCACTTACAGTAAGTTGTACATCAAGTTCAACGTTCACCTTTCAGTTCTGACATCATTATATTTTAGTATCTGCATTTCATACGAAGACACGTATGGGAAATTAATAATTTAATATTTGGCTTTTAGAAAAACACATGTCCACACTCTATCAAGGTGGATTTACTCAAGGCCCCCTTCCAGCCAATCTGATTCGAGAAGGGATTCTTGAATTGTGCTCTAGCCTAAAAAATGACGCTGTAGCTCTTGTCGATGCAATTGCACCTCCTGATTTTATTCTAAATTCTGTTCTCGGAGCTTCCGATGGACAAGTGTATAAAAACCTTCGCACTGCAATGGAACAGGTTCCTAATGGATTACAAAGACCAGATTGGTGGGTAGAAGTGTCAAAGCGTCTACAATCAAAATTGTAAAAAATATCTTTTAATATTACCCTTCATATAGAAAATTTCTCGTGAAAAATAGTTCTCAAAAGATAGTGAATTTTATAAATTTCATACAATGTTTTAAGAATTGTTCACATTGTGATATATTTTTTTTGGTTGAACAACAACACAGTTCATGGAATGAAAATAATTTAGATAATTCTCTTGTGTGCTGGACGACGCAAAAGAATTGGAAACTATTTAATGTATTAATATTCTGACGCTCATTGATAGAATAATTGAGTCTAAGAAATTCATTTCTGTACTATCATATCGTATCTAGTTGGTAAAAGCTTTATCCACCGTTTTGTTTCCTTAAAAGTATTAGTCCATATTTTATTTAAGAAAGGGGAGCAATAACAATTAAAATAATTAATATGTACCTTTTTAAAATTATAACCAAATGTATAATCTGTATAACGCATCGTATAATGCAAATAATAAATTGTACAATGTAATTAAATTGATGCAAAGAAAGGAGAATAAAAATTAGTCTCACAAGAGTATTAAAATTTTTTACATATTTGTGTCTAGTATTACATATAATATTTATTTGATCTCAAAATAGTTTTCATGTTACTCTTTTTTGGTGGAGAGAGAGAGTAGAAAAAATAAATGAAAAAGTTTTTTTTTGTATATGTTACATTAATTAAATTAATTTTATTATATTCGAATATTGAAGTAATGTTGAAATAGAGGTTATTTGGTTAGATTTTTTTAGGTCATTGTAATGTAAGGCGATTGACATGGTTCTTAAAATTATTAACAAGGTCAAAGATTTAAATTTTTAGTGAAGGCATTCCACTGGGGTTCAATTATAAAAGACTTTTTTTCTTGACATATAAATTCAATTAGTACATAAATTAATTGACATCATACCCAAATTTATGGAGAGGAATCACATTAGTACTTTCATAAAATATTAAGGTAGGACGTAGGACTTTTAGTACAATATGATTAATTATACATTTTGCATCAGATGCATTTTGAGTCAGATCTATGTATACAAACTATGGTGTTGCATTGTAGCAAATTACTTTGATTAAATCTTAAAATATTGTTTGTATAGAAGATATGGTCGCAGGTATTAGAGGTTCATAAGTACATGGTAAAAGGTACAACATTGAGATCCAGAGAGAGAGACATGTCACCATCATAGTTGATGATGGTCTATTCCTACAACTACATAAAAAGTACTATATATAATATAACAATTTAGTTTTAGTATTGAATATGATTCAAAAACAGGTAGTAGTGGTGAAGCTAATATATTAAAGACTAAACATGACTTAATTGAGCTACTAGGAGCATCATCATACATGTAGACGTTGAATCACAAGTAGTAATGTTTATTTAGTTTTCTCAAACACATTAACTTACCACGTAAAAGTACCATTTGTCAGCCAAAAACCTCTCCTCTTTTTTTTTACTAAAGCCATAACATTTGCATCTCATAAGTACATATAGTCTGATGAGATTAAGAAGGGGCACTACATATATTAAAATTGTAGATATGTATAAGTAAGTACCATAAAGAATGTTTTGCGAAAATATCAAGTTTTCAACATGAATATTTGAAAGCTAAAAGTTATACGTGTGTAAAAGTCTGTTTTAATTAGCATCATTATTATGGGAAAATAAAGTCTTGATCACCTGCTATCTATCTATAAAGCACCTTATGTAAGTTAGGTCTTTTAGTGGTAATTCAAGTAGAAAATGTCTAGGCATGTACAGCATCCATTGTATTTGAAGTCGAGGGCTTTGATTGAGGAGAATTCAAAGAACTTGGAGGAGTACAGTAGACAGAGACTTGAGACGAGCCACCAGAATCATGTCCAGGAGGAATTGTGCCCAGATTGAGAGACCCAGACGAAAAAATGTGGGCTTTTGAGGACATGGAGGGTGTTGACAAAGAGAAGGAACGTGGTTGTAAACCCCTGTACAATTATTTTGTCATCAAATTATACATTTATCATAACCATTTTTCATGACAAAAGGGAATTGTGAGAGAGAGAAAGTTGGTGAAATTATAGTCAATTCAATTTCAACAAGCGTACAAGTGATGCTCTAGGCAAAAGAAAAGTACACGGATTGTGGATTGTATTATGTAATCAGATATAACAAATTTCAAAGGAATGAAATTGTAGAGGAGATTAGTTGACAAAACAAGAAAATTCTGCACATGGTTAGACAAAATAAAAGGAGATTGTCTCTAAACATGAAAAACCCCTTTCAAATTTCTCCCTATAACAATGGGAAAAGACTTTAATGACATGCATGGACAAAAATAATAAGGAGCTAGAGTGTTCCACGGGATCATGAGAAGAAAAGATGGGAAGATAAAAATGTGTCTCTCTATAGTCTCTCCTACAATGCCAAGAGTTTTTACACACAAAATGCACACCATAGCTTTTTGGAGAAGCAATATAAATTTTTATCGAAAAGGGAAAATATAATTTCGTCTGTCTAGGATTTATTTAAATCTTGGGGTAATTCATTGCAATACTACTTGAGTCCAAATGACTGGAACAAAATTTATATTAGAAAGGAAAAACATTTAATTATAAAATTTTATATTTTTTCATTCTATATTTAGTGCAAAAAAAAATTGAATGCAATTTTTACTAACTACCCATTACTCATGCTAATGATACTAATGTTAAAATGATCAAAATTTATAATAAAAGCAAAGAAATTATAATAGATACCTAGACTCATGAAACTGTCCGGAGAAGGGGCCATTTGACGACGCCTTCGCTGTATCCCAAACTGCAGATGTTGAACGTGATTTTTTCCTTTAAATTCCAAATTATTTTTGTCAAAATCACACAATCACGTTAGCCCACATAAATATTTCTCACAATTGCACTTTTTTTACCTTAGTAAAAAACTTTTTGAGCGCACATGATCCAAAAGAACTTTGACTGATGGTAGTGGAGGACCAGAGAGAATGTGCTAAATAGTTATTTATAGTCATTATTCTCAGTATAATTATACAAAATTGCAATGCAATTGACAATACTTATTACTTATATAAACAAAAATAAAATTGTATACTGGCAAAGGGAGTGATCTTAGTTCTCGCAAGTCCATTGTACGGTAGAGATCCAAGTTTGCAATTTCTTTGATGGTGGGTATTCTATTTTCTGGATGTTTCAGTATAAATTCTAAAATCTGTGTCGCCTACATTTTCACAAAAATATCAAAACATCAATTTTATTGTGTGTACTATGTATTTTCATTATTTTAACAACATAAAAATTGTCAGTGGGCGAACCTGTAGGTAATCTCTAACGTCATTCCAATTTTGTGGCGTCAATTTGGCTGTCACAACCTTGTCATAAAAATAAACAATTAATTTACCTTACTAATTAAAAATATGAAAATTCTACACAATTTTTTCTGAACTTTTTGTCATACCTCATAACCCGAGCACATGGAGAAGAGAAGATATGCTATTTAAAGTCAAATTGTAAACAGAATTAATTATAATTTACAAAATAATTTTATCAAAACTAAAAACGTGAGATAATTTACCAAAGGAGATGGAGTCAATTGCTTCAAGGTTGGTATTGATGTATCGTGAAATGTAAGGCAGGGCTGAAATGAAATGACAAATTATTTAATCCTACTAAATTACAATGGATTAAAATATTCTACCTCTCGGATTATGTCCCATGAGAACGTTGTCGAGTCCGGAGAATCTAATTAAAAAATAAGAATGAGATTTTCTTCCCAATTTGAATATTTCTAGACTCACCTTGCTGTTCCTTGCATAATGGTAACATTCCCAGCATGTAAATGACAACCAATACCACCAACAGGAAGACCCCTTGACCTCAACTCTAGCATGGCCTCGAGAATGTGACATGAGAATCTCAGAGCTAAATTATATTAAATTTGATTTATATTTTGCACAACTAATAGGTCTAAACATATTCAATTCATCATGTTTTAAAACCAACCATGACATTCTGACAGCCCAGCTCCTCGTCCTCGTGAACTATATTTGTTGGGCCAGTGGTCCGACCATTGACTCTATACCAATAAGATTCATTGAAATTAATAATAAAATTCACAATTTTTACTGAAATCAACTCGAAATTTACCTTATGGAATATATCACGTAGACTGTGGTCATTTTAATAGACGTGAAGTATAAATGAAATAAAACAGTTTTATTTTAAATATTTTTCAGTGTCAAGATAATTTCATTAATTAAATGGTGTCAACTCACCTTCCACGGGCTGCCACAGGGGTGACAACGACTGACCACCACTGACCAAATTCAGGAACACTGAACGAAGAAAGGAAATCAAAAAATTACAACTCTCTACTATCGTTTTCACCAAAACAGGCACAAACATGCATAAGGTCGGTGACACTGCGGAAGGGCACTGAAGTGTTACCTGGGACGAGAATCAACGACTGTGAAAGGTCCAAAATTTTCCACAATAATTGTCTCCAAGTCTAGTACAGGGCAAACGTAGGGATGTTGAAGAGCTCGACAAACCTTGACAACAAATCATTTCAAATATCTGAATCAATTCATAATAATTAAACATGGACGAGTATTCATTTTTCATTCTTATTTTTAACAAAGTCAATAATGCTTAGGATAATCTCAAGTCTCAATTCTACAGTGGGCATTTCTTTAATAAAAAAGGAAACCCCATTGTGTCTTTAAATCTCTGTAGAAATGCCAGTATCATTTATCACACTAACAGACTTGATTAGAAGAGTCCCTCTGGTCTCTAATCCATGTAAAATGAAAAATAATTTCTATTCTAATCAACCAGACAATTCTATCTTTGTACAAAAACTCAGGCAGAGAGAGAGAGAGAGAAGAGACATATGCCCTTTAAAAGTTAGTAAAATAGTCTCTCACTTCATCTCTATTTGCGTACAAGAGTTAAAATGGACAAATTTTCCTACTCGAAAAAAAGTCTTGCAATCTATAAATTGATCTTGACAGACAAAAATTCTGAGAATTCTCCATCTCTCTCTCTCATCATACCAATTTTCTCGCCAATTTTCAAGAGTCTTCAATAATTTTAAAAAGGGAATAATATTCTTGACAAAATTCCTATTCATATTGGCCACACTCTACACTATCTTTGTAGTAGACTATTTGAGACTTGAGGAAAAGAAACCCATCAGCACGCGCTCTCCAGTCTTCCACATTTCTCATCTCAAGTAGTAAATTTACATAATTACTAAAATGTAATGAAAAAACTTGACGAGACTCTTTCTCTCTCTCTCTCTTACTCCCCTTGGCATACGTGAGTTTCGCGTGAGAGAAATGTAAATGTAAGACACAAGTCAGCAACAAAAAGGAATGTGAGATTTTGTACAGGATAAAATTGAATACTATTTTCAACGCCTCTCTCCCTCCATGTACGAGCATAGTACTCTTTCTCTCTCTCTTGTTGTACACTGTACAATTTACATACAAAAATAGTGTAAAATATGTTGCTTAAAATGAGACAAGAAATTTTTGTTTCAACATTAAGCTCCCTCTCATTCTCCATATTTATGCTTTTTGTTTTTAATCCTCAAACTTTGAGTGGAGGTAATGGTGTATAATGTGTAGAAGATGAGAAATAATTTTTAATGAAAAATAATTCAACAAAAAAAACATTTTCTCTACACAAAATAAAGAGAGAGAAGATATTTTACCTGCAACATAATATTCTTCGTTGTTGAGTCGACAAGAGGACTCTTTGAGTTGCATGGAGTTGCTATTAAGAGACGCTTTGCGTTAACTCTAGCATCACAAATTACGTACCACAATCGATTCGTCCGCCATCCTAAAAAAGAAAACACAAAACATTCATAGTGACAAAAAAATACCATTAAAAATATATAGCCCTCATAGTAGAGCACAACAACCGTAACAAAGATTACTTGTAAAGACTTCATGAGAGTGGTGAGGAGAATATTTGCAACAACATAAAATCTTCTCTTTCCTGCCCTCCTCCTCATGAGTCTATCGTAGACTAGGCAATGTACTAAAAAGATGCTTTGACTGGACATTACTTTCCAACGGTGTTGTATCTGTACACGGGTTTATAATAGGGAAATTTTCCTTTGTTATGTGTCCTTCTCCTGAAATATTCCTTTGGGCTCTTCATTTTCAAAATTAAGAAACATAAAAGAGGAATACTGAATACTGATGAAATTATATCATAATTCTCTCTCTCTCTCTCTCAAAGATATTTTATCTAGATTCTAGGATGAGGAGAAGGGTTTAGATTTAGAGAGTTGCTTAGTTGTACACACATTAAAAGGTAGAGTCTTTATTATGTATTCTCTTGTTAGAAAAAGAAATTCTATAAAATATAATTCTGTACATGTATCAAACCTTAAAGGCTCTCCCATGGGATCTACTTGATGCGCATCAAAGTTTCTCTATCCATTTTCCCTTGATTCAAACCTACAATTTTTTACTCTATAGACCCCATACACTGTCTATTATAGTCAATATTACATAGAGAGAGAGAGAGAGAGAGAGTGAAAAAGTTAAGTTTTTCGAGGAGGAATGGTCATATAAAATACAAACTATGTGTACAGGTACAGAATATGT
This sequence comes from Arrhopalites spinosus, assembly GCA_034700945.1. Lineage (NCBI taxonomy): Eukaryota > Metazoa > Arthropoda > Collembola > Symphypleona > Arrhopalitidae > Arrhopalites > Arrhopalites spinosus. The sequence continues at coordinate 72,338 of JAQIVZ010000192.1, read as the reverse complement.
ATATAAAAGTAAAAAACAGATGCATGAAAGAGGATAGTCTTCATATGAGGATAGTCTGTAGGTATAAGTTTGCCTTTGAAATTGAATAATATTTTTCATCTTTTTTTGCAACCATGTGGATCTGACTCTTCATATGTAAAAGATAAATTTTCAAAGTGTTTTTCATTTTACGTGAAACAAGTACAAAAAAAACTCTCAAGATACAAGAACTCACCAATTTCAGGTAATTGATCCAAGAGGACGTATCTTCCATTGGAACTATAATATGGAGAAAAAATAATGGGAATATTTTTATACATAAAATTTCATGGTCTCTTTTTGCTTCCACGAGATGAATAAAATTTTTGTCTTGTACCTTTTCAAGTAGCTCATACATGCTGTGTGACCGGCTGTTTTCTCTGACCGAATTAGTCCATGGTGAAGAGGAAAACTTTTTAATTTTACTTGATCACGAGGTGACTTGAGTTCAACCATTTCTGCTGTTACTGACTCATCCCCTAGTCGATTGTAGTCGTAATTTTGTGGACGGCTATTAAATATAATTTTAAATACTATTTTTAATGCCATTCAAAACACTACACTACAATACATTAGAGTTAACACTAATCTTTATTTTTCATCTTGTTCTCATAGTCCACAAAATAATCTCAACACCTCTTCCTGGTTTTATTTTGGATTAGAGTAAAAGTACAAGTGAATAAGAGACTACAGGAAATAAAGCATGAAATTATTCCATTAACGCACAATGTCCTATTTTATTTATTAGGAGATCAATACAAAATCTATATTCTGCAAAAACAAGTCTCTCTTCCCTTTCACTCTCTTTTATTGTAGTTTTCTAGTATTTTGATACAATAAACAATCTTACTGTAATCACTATTAAATTTACAAGTATAAAGGATTTTAGTGAGGAGGTTAAAACCAAAATAATTGTCTACTCGACATTATTTTCAAAATGGAAGGGAGGGCATGATGGGGGACTGGGAATGTATAGTGTATGGGAATGAAAAATTAATTTGTGACTGCTTATTACTCTTTAAATAATTCATTATGAAACCATCGTCAGGCAAAGGAATATGACTTTGAGACGGGTTTCGGAATATTATTTAGAGACTTGACACACGAGACATTTAATTATAATGATGCCCTCCTCTAGCTCATTTCCCCAAACTTTCCTCATTTTCTCTCTATACAAAAAAACAATCAATCAATATTATCTGCTATCTCTCTTACTTCCTCCCTCAAAAGAGAATTGTGTACTAAAGTAGTGGACAGAGAAATAGTCAACATAATATGTGATAAAAAGAAACATGGCCTTTTCACTAACTTTTATACCCCCCTTGAGTACATAATCTTTATATTATTATTTTTGTCTCCATATGTTTATCAACAAAGGTTTCTTTTTTTTGTATCGAAAATCAATTTTCCTTTTCAGTCCACCTCAATTTTGTCATTGAAATTCAACTTTTTCAACATGAATGAGCTCACCTTACAGAAATTCTGATATTGACAGCTATTTACTCGAATTATTGTACCAAGTTATTATCTATATTATATTTAATAGTGGACATGAACTCTTTAAGTCAATATATTGTTGTGTAAGCTAAATTTACTTATAATTGTCATTAATTAAAATAATGAAAAATTAAATGTTGCAATTTTATAACATATATACATTATAATAGTGTATATTTGAGGGAGACATGTATCTGTGTATTGGAGTTGTTGCTTGTAGACATGAATTGCGTCGCCATACGCCATTCATCAATAAGTTCATGCTTATAGTTATGATATTCGGCGAAACCGTTCAAGTCACTAAAAAAAGGAAAAAAAGGCACCATGCACAGTACAGAAAAAATAAGTCTGTGAATGGGACTGCAGTAAAGACAAGATTACTATTTAGTTTGTTACTTGTCGTCATTCTGTAATAGTCACGGACAGTAATGGGAAAAATATTTTCACCTTCTGATTCTTGTGATGCCATCTGATACTTTCCGGATTACAAACCACGAGGACATTTTCTCACAGTCTCTCCTCTCTCTTTGTATTCCACACACGCTCACTTCCTCCCCTTCCGGTTCAAATTTTATACAGTACTATTTTTTTTATTTCGACAAAATCATATTCTTAAAAGTCCCTTTTCGTCCCCACCCTTTACTCTTCACTTTTAACATCACTAATTGTTTATTATGGTAACAAATTATTTTTTCATAACTTTTTTTTCTAGTTTTGTTCACATCCCTTGTAAAAGTTGTAAAAGAGAGAGAGACAAAAAAAATTGATTTTCTCTCTCTAAATTTAAACTCTATTTTTTGTATTCTTGTTCGTCCTCGTAGTCGTAAGTTTGAAGAAAACAAAAAAAAAGAAAAGTAAAGTTTGTAAAACTATGTGTAGGCTAGTAGAAAAAAAACTTGTAGAAATTTCATCAGATTCACTTGAAATGAGCAACAGTCGACTGTCAAGGAGCTTTGTGTCACCAAAACTAAGACAAGAAGACAGTGAGTAAGTCAAAGGATATATAGAAAAGTAGTGGAACGTGCTTTGGGAGTCATTCTATAGACAAACACACACACACACACACACAGAAAGTGGGAAGCACTTGGAATGTGAGAAATCTTGTGCCGCTCCCCCCTCCCCCTCTCTCTCTCTCTCTAGATCACGAGAGAGAAAGTAGAAATAAGTAGAAAATAGGTAAAAAGGAACGGAGGTAAAAAAGAGCTCTTGGTATGATTCATATAATGGAAAGGCAAAGAGGAGGAGGAAAAGTATGGAGGTTCTTTGAGTGGTGGAAGTTGGATGAGAACTGGTGGAGTCCAGGTAGAAAAGGACAAGTTTGAAAAAGCTTCTCCTTTTTGAGAAATACAAACTCATGTCAAACTTACTGGTAGTGGGTACCATGCACTGGTACTCATGCATGTGCCTCCTTTCCTTTTTGTACACAGGCGGCTCTCTAATATAAAGTTTCAACGAAACATCTCTTCCTCTACCTCCCTAGACTCCATCCAGAGAAAAAAGAGCCTGTACATTGCAGTCAAGACAAGAAAGGAAAAGTGGCCCATATACACTTGTACACAACACACCACTTTCTCTTTCTCTCTCTCTCTCTCAAAAAAAAAGTGCAAGGATTTTCTAGTCCTCCCTTCTCTTGTTCTCTTAAATAAAAAAAGAGAGGAGATTATAAAGAAGAGAAAAAGACAGTGAAAAAAATGGTGGGTTATGATATTCTGCATGCCATATTTTGTGTCTGTGATATATACAAAGAGAAAGTCTACCCTTTTGTAACTGTTGACTCATTTTCCATCAAGAAGAGGAAAGAGAGAGAGAGAGAGAGAGGGAAAAAAACTATTAAAGCATGGGATTTAGCCAACTAAAAAAAATCACAACTTTGATACTACAACTCTCATAATGATAGAATGAGTGTGTGTGTGTGTATGTAACATGCATTTAACTATGTAATGCTCTTCTTAATGTTCTCGAGGCACATTATTCGCTCATTATAATATTATATTATTATTACAGTATCATCCCCCCCTTCATCACCCCAAAACCACCATAGTCATCATCATCAGCATGTCCACGACTAGCAAGTTTGGTAACATGTTCTCAATTATTTTGAAATATGCATGGAACATGTATACTAGTAAGAGTGCTGTCAGACATTAGGAGGAGATGGTGGAGAAGAAGAGAGAGAGGAAAAAAGAGAGAAAAAAAGCAAAGTTTTTCACATTTTATTATTCTTCTTCCTTTAGAATCATGTTCTCCTCTGGGCTCGTAAATATACAGAGAGAAAATACATTTATTCTTCCCTTGTTCTATGTGGTTCTTGTTCTTCTTGTTGTTACTTTTGTCGTACAGTCCTGATCTCTCTCTCTCTCTCATTTTAACTATAGGTATGTGAGAAAGTCTCTAGAGTTTTCTAGTCTCTTCAGTTTGTGCTTCTTTCACACAAGCAAGGAGAGAGAGACTCGATGTATCCCCAGTCGTCGTATGAAAAGCCAAAGGATTATGCTTTCTACATGGATAAAATATACATGTAGTCAAAATTGTAACATTACATTTTATATTGTGAGGATTCAACTTGACTCTTCTTCTTTCCAAAACAAAATACCATCATGATTGTCATAGGCTACAAAAGAAATTTCTCTCTCTCTCTCTCTCTCTCTCTCTCTTAAATCCTCATGTATTTTTTTGAGTGTCTTATCATAGACCAATGTACATGAGTCAAAGAATATCATCCTCCTCTCACGACCATCTTCCTCTTTCCAATGAAAACTTAATTCATCATCCAACCAAACACAACTTTTCTCTCTCTCTTTCACTTCCTCATCCCATTATACCTTATAGCCGTTTCTCTTATATAGGCCTTCTTCTCCAAATTCAAAATGTAAATTTCCACTCTCTTTACAAGCTTCACTTCCCCCCTCCGCTTCTCATCATGCAAAGAGACAAGAGAGAGAGAAAAAAAATTTGGGATGAAAGGAACCAAAACTTTTTTTTTACATAGAATGAAGCATGAGTTGAAAGGCAAGATTACTTTCAACAAATAAAAGATTCCTTTCATATGCAAAGAATGTACAAACCATGTATGTACATACATAAATATATATACAGACTACGACTTTTTTTATATTATATTTCACAAATTTTTTATGAATTAAATGCTTCCCTCCTCTCTCTCTCTCTCTCTTTCAGGAATTGTAGAGACAATTTTTTGAACTTGGAGTAAACCCGTATAAAATGTTAGAAGAAAAGATCAAAACTTTTACAAGTTTTTTTATTTTGTTATAAAAAAAATGGTCTCAAGCCAATACTCCTTAACCTACCCGTATACACAAAAGAGTTCATAAGGTCAAAGTATGATGCGATTTAAATGGATGAGCTCACATAGATGTGTAACCTAAAGGTTCTTTGTTGTTGGTTTCAAAAAAAATCGAATTTATTTTATTTCAACAACTGACTATTCTCAGAATTCTCTCTCTCTCTCTTGTGTTACGATGTAGAGTCAGATGATGGTTGAGTGTATTTGTATTGTGTGTTTGATATTGGATTGCATGATGAAAACCAATATATATATATATAATGTAATATTTATACTCTAAATATTTTCATCTCATCCTGAAAGACCGCAAACGTCTCACCATTATTGCTCCATATGAACCCCTTAAGACGAATATAAAGGAAAACATGGAGAGCATTGTAAGAATAATGCCATTCTTGAGTGTCTTGTTGAAAAAGAATCATTTTCTTTCCTTACCCAAACACATTGAAACTTCTCTCTCTCTCAAATTCCTCAGACAAGGACAAAAAAATATCCAACGACAATTTCCCTTTAGTTTTGTCTCTACAAATTTTCATTCCTTGTAAAGTAAACACTCACACAAAAAAATATGGACTATTGTCTCCATGATTCTTGGCAGAGAGAAGCAATGAATTTTTATGCACAAAAATATTTCAACTTCTCTCTCTCTCTGTCTGTACATCTGTAAGTAGTCAAAAAAATAATTTTTGAAAATTGTCTCAATTTTTTCTTACAAAAAACTTCAAATGTAAAAAAGTGCATGTATGTACAGACAGATACATATGAATAGATTCCACTGGTAAAATTCTTTTTGAGAAAGGGAGAAGGCATTAAAATTCTTGTCAAATCTTTATAAATATAAATCTATTTCCCAGATTGGATTTTAAATTGTGTATAGTCTTCCAGGATAGAATACAGAAAAGGAAAAAAAACTCCTCGTTAAAACTCTGCTCAATCAACTCTAGACCCACACCTTGAGGGGAATACAATGTACTCCGTATAGCCACGAAAAATTGTACACAATTTTCTAAATGATTCCCTCCTACGACTGTTAAGGGAGAAAAGAGAGTAAGAGTAAGGGTATGTGTGTGTACAATAGAAAAAAGGATGATGATGGTGGCCATTTACTATTCCAAGCAAGGCCTCGAGTGTGTCGGCAACAACCTACAAAATTACCCGAACAAGGGAAACTAAAAGGGGAAAAAATAAAAAAATAAAAAAAATACCTTATACACAAAACCCGGGCAGTAGCCCAGGTAAAAAAAACAAGCAGACAAAAAGAGAGAGAGAGAGAGAGAGAGAGAGAGAGACACGAGCTCCATGAATTCAAACAATAATAGTTTCTCTCTTTTTTTCTCTTCATCATGTCATAATATTTCTCCGTCCTTTTTTGCCCTTTCTCTGTCCACCGTGTACGTTTTATAAACAAATGTATATGTATGCTTTCATATATATATATATAGGTAGACAATCAACTTAATAATGTTAGCACCTTCACATGTACACAAAAGGATGAAAAAAAAGTGGAGAAAACTTGTAAAGTGTCATAGGAAATGGAACTCATTGTCATCAGCTGCCATCGTGAACGACTTGAAAATTTAAATAAATGGTCCATCATAAACTTGAACAGGTATATAGGTAGTATACATAGTGTAGACATTTTAAGAGCTATAATATTTATATAATATTTGGGGGAGGATTATAACGATAGAGATGGACAGAACGAGTGTAGTGTGTAGTGCTTTATGTACATTGGGTTTGAATTATTGAACAAATACTCCCTTTCTCCTTTCCGCCTTCCCTCTCTCTCTCTCGAATATTTATGAATTATTGATAAAAATGATGGGAGACTGGGACAGGGGAGAAGGGAAGTATGAGCTTATGAATAATTTTCATTTATATGGAGAGTTTATAAGACTTTTCTCTTCTTTTTTTCAACAAAATCTAAAATTCTCTGAACGAATCTTTAACCTTCTCCACAACACAGTTTGATGTGTATAAATTAGGTACATAACAAGATATTTTATTAGCCATTTTGTCTTGATGGAAAATCATTTCATTTCAATTCTCTCTCCTTCTCTTTGTCCATTATCCCTCTCCATGTATTCAATTTCCCTTATTATTCTTCATTGTGTCATCTCTCTCAAGAGAATTTTGTCCATTATGTAATAATGGAGACTCATTTCAAGTGGTTTTGATACTTTACAATAATGAAATTTTAAAATAATTTCATGTGAACCAAGTACCCCATTATTTATTCTCATAAATGAGTCTCTTGTGTACTCAACAATTTGAGCACTGTTTGTTGGTCAATAACCAACCACTCACGTTGTAATTTAAAAGGAAAGAGCAGGAAAAAAAGTAAGGTTTAATGGAGACATTTAACTGTGAGAATTTTATGTACTTTTGTAATCATCCACCTATGTACATACATAACACATAAAATACCTAACTGTAAAGACTTATATATGTCTTATAGGTACTTTGGACATGTAGTCAGTTTGTATGTATAACTGTCAGTTGGATAAAGTTCAGGGTTTTTTAATAAAATAAAGTTTATTTTAGTCTCAAACTAACATATTCGACAAGGTCGTGTAACATTCAAACTGACATGTCTCATTTATGACATGAAAATTTATTCTGAATGTCATATGTCTATACATTTGTTATGTGACATATGATAATTAAATTGTCTTTCATGTTCATAATTACGTTATATCATATTCCTCTTAACACTGACCATACAATTGAAGGCTTGACACCTCAAATTAAATTATTTTTTTACAAAATTTTAGCTAGCTGACGATGAGACTTTGGAGACAATTTATTACAACAAAAAAAGGGACTTACTTGGTTGGGTCCAGACGTGGATGGGAGTTGTTGCTGAATTCAAGAGAATCTTTTCGATGATTTCTACAGGTGAGGGTTGTGGCCACAGAGGACAGAAATTTACTAATGGATCCCCCCCAACTGGAATTTGGTCGATCGTCTTGTTGATAATGTTGATACCCTAGATAATATTACAATGTTTATTATGTAACAAGGAAGGTGGTCACCACACACAATAAATTCAATCAAAAGAAAAGAATGATCAAATTTTATTACATCAAACTTTGTACATATTAATCGGCCACACTAAAGAAAGGAGCGTAGAATATAATATGAAGGTACTCTATTCGTTGGAATCTAATGTAAGATTGAAGCTATGAACATTAGAAACTTTTAGCTGTACTTTAGAAACAAGGTGAAATTTGTAAAGGTGAGTAAACATGTAGGGAAAGCATTACATACAGAGAGTATAATGGTTGTTTTCAAGAATCAATCGAAACTTTTAGTGTTGTTCGGCAGTGTTTTTAATAAAGAATGATCACTATGTAATTCAACCACCTCCTTTCCCTACTCTCTTTCAACCATAAATAATACAGGTATGGTCTTCTCTCTCTATAGGTCAGATATACCCTCATACAAGCCCGTGTAAATTATGAATGAAGCCACGTTGTTCTTCCTCATTGGTCTCATGCATGGACTACCACACACACAGTGTGTGTGTGTACAGACAGTGAAAGATACCATATTTGTTTTTTTTTCTCTAATAAATTCAAAATCTATAAACCTACTCGTACATATATGCACAAGTTTATACAGTACAATATTTTCGAATTGTACCGAATGTGATCGAATGGTTTTTATAATAATAATCAGCATTCAATTCTATTATGTCCCCTTACGTAAGCTCTTGAAATTCTACATGTATTATATATATACATATATATATGTATTATAGCAATCCTTCTATTGTCATTTGAATTTGCATAAGGAATTGATTTTTTTGTTACGTTTACTCTCATGACATATGTACTCTGTATGGCATTTGAATTTGACAGAATGAAAATTTTATTCTTTTTTGTCAAGAGTACAAAACCTCTTCCCATTTCTCTCTCTTTATTTTGTAGGAGCAAATAGATATTCAATTAAAGAGATGAGTTCAATTTAAAATTACTAAACAATTTCTTTCTTTTTTTTGTTGTAGCCCACGTGCATGTAAATTAGGTATCTCAAATTATGACATGTAAGCATGATTGTTGTAGACATTTCATTGAAAATTAGATTATTCTCGTCCAATTCATTTAGTCGATGGACTAAAGAGAGAGAGAGAGAGAAAGTCCAATGTCCAAAATGAATATGAACACACACTGCTGTAAGAATAATTAAATTGTATCAATTAGCAATTTCATTGAAGTCAACAGCATCCTCCTTTCACACGGTCACATTCTTCCCATTCGCTAAACTCTTTTGAGGAAATGACTTTGGGTCTCAAAAATACCAAGCTTTTGAGAGAAGGGAAATGTGAAAGAAAGAGAAAGTAGAAGGGAGAGAGAGGATTAAGGGTATAGAGGGTTATTAATTTCCTTTGTAATTCTAGCTGAACTAATCGTGTATTTCAAGAGTCTGAGAGAAAAGAAAAGAAAGTACACACTCCATTTATTTATCACCACAACCCTCTCATTAATCTCCTTTCGTGCAGTTCTACAAAATTAGTACTATATAATACACATGGTACTTTGTAATGTGACATGGTTCAAGACTTTCTCTCTCTCTCTCTCTCTTTTTCTCGTGAAATTAAGTGAGGCATAGAATTTATTCCTTTTAGAGTGTAAGAGACTGAGGACTTGGATTTTGTAGTCAGTCAGAATGAAAACTTAATACACATGACCTGATTAACCATAATCATGAAGGAAATACAGATAAATGATTATTATTCTTAATCAACAAATTTAATTTCTACAAAGGGAGCTTATAGATAATAAAATTTAAGTGTATGTAATTATATTAAACTTGCATTACCTAATTTTGCGTGGGTGACCTTGTATTTTATGAGATAAATAAATTGATTGTCTAAATGATTAAATATGATTGAAAAAGTAGAGGAGGATACTAAATAATAAGGGATATGAGACTTAAATAAATTTCATGAGAGAAAAAAGAGTTACCCTTGGATGGATACTGATGCTGGTGATCGGTGCAATGATTTTGAAGGAACATGGTGTGGTCAGGTTCAGGAGGACATATGAATGGGGGTAGCGATTCATCAGTGAATTCAATGGAAGTCAAGCTGTGATGAGGCCATTGAATCTCACTGACACTTCGACACATATTCAAGCTGGAAGCATAAGTTGGAGACTCAGATGAATCCCCAGAGTTAGAGTATCCGTTCAGTTCAAAGGCTAACTCTGTCTCCTCTTGTGTTCTCTTGTGAGCATTTCTACGACGTCTGTACCGAGGAAGTTGAATCTTTGGATTACAAAAACGATCATGACCCGTTGTCATTTCTCGTCTCTCCGAAAAATTGTCTCTCCCCATTGACTTGTACAACTTGAACATTTTGATGTTTAATTCAATGTTCCAATACAATTTTATTTTAAAAATATATATAGTAACACTTTATTTCATTTTTTTAAAATAAGATGCTCTCAATTTATAATAACTATTTTTTTTGGATGGAAGGCATAATAATATTAAAAAAGTCCATGAGATGGGCGGCAAGTGATGGCAAGACACTACAGAAACTTCTTTTTTTTTTGAATCACAATTTTAAACCACTTGTGAAATATTGAACAAAATTTTCACTAAACACATGAGTCCTTTATTTTATTTCTATTCATTGTCAACTCATAAATATTTTCCTCCGTTGACACCACATTTTGGTCCCAGCACCTCAACTCTGACAGAAAATTTAATTTTAGGAGGAAGAAGAGAATAAAATAAGGGAAAATTATGGGAGACGGAGAATAATTTTTTAAACATGATGAAATTCTAGTCCTCGTCTTTTTGACAGTATCATTCCTCATCAAAGAGAAAATGTATTTGTTCTTGTAGGTTAATTTTAATTAATAAAGTATAATTAAAAAACTATGAGGATTCTTTGGTGGAATTTTTAAAAACTTTTGATTTTTTTTTTGATTGTAAAAAATAATAAATGCCTAGTCTACGCCTATATAGACTAGGCTCCACACACACAGTCAGTCAGTTAACTCTGACTGCCCCCTGAACCAAAACTGCCGGTGCTTGGAGAACACTGACAGGTCCCCATTACAGTTTAATCCACAACCCAAATTGCTTTTCCAAAAAATGGAGACAGTCTAACATACAAACACTGGAATTTCCCCTTGGTTCCATAATATATATCCGTTTGGACCTTTACCTCATTTTTTGATGCTATCCCCTCTCTCTATACTTTTTCTCTAATAATTTTAGGTAAGACACATGAAGAAGCCTTTACTTTCTTTTGTTGTGTGAAGGGAGGGAGAGAATGACAATAATGATGTCAAGAGAGTTGGTGAGCAAATAAAATTTGCATTTGTCGCATCAACATATTCTGACGTGATGGACTTTTGTCATATTCTATGATTATGGGAGAGATATTGAGAAAAAAATGTGTCGTAAGCTTGCGAATATATATTCATATGTATATGTGTGTATGTAAGTACACATGTGTGTCCATATTATGCCAATTCTACGTCATCAAATTATATAAGGGTTAAGTTGCTGCAAATTCGATAAAAGTACATTAAATATCATCAATGCGTTGTACTTGGCAAAAATACTATATACTATATATTAAACAAGTATGAAAAAGAAGTTGTTGCTTTTTAATACAATTTTCATATTTTTATTTTAATGTACAGTAAGCTCTTACTTTTTGACAAGCTCCTCCCGAAATTTCTATAGTCAGAAGAAGGACATTTGTCACTTTGATGGAATAAATAGTATGGCGTGTGTTTAGAACAATTAAAAGTTTCATTTGCATGTAGTAAAGCATTTGTAACTGGCAGCTACCTCATAATAATAATAACTTTATGTCATGGACTGGTGGATGGAGGATGGCAACGAATATTTGTTGCATTTAATCTTAATAATGCCCGGGTACAACCAACGTCATACATTGAATCAAATAGATAGAAATACGGTGTGTAATGTTGCGTGTATTGACTCGCATTTTTTGTCACATTTATATAATGTGCATGTATACATGTACTTGTATATAAATATTATTATAGATATATTATACTTGAGAGAGACTTGACATCTCATCCTTTGAATTTTGATGTTCCAACAACCGTTCTGCCTTCTCTAGTCATGCAATCCTCTTTTTTTGAATCAATACGATTATCAATACTTACTAGTACATACCGATATGCATTGAAGCTGCAAAAACATTGGATATTTACTTACAATGTGTTTTTCACTCTAGCATTAGAACCTATTTATGTTACATATTTGTTTTAATTGTACCATAACTATATATGTGACGACATTTCATTGTATTTAATACCTAGCATTACAACAATCAAAATTAAAATTTTTGTGCAATTTGAGACATTACAAGTCAATTAATTGATCATCGTTGACTAAAAATTGAGTTACTGCTAACCTTGTGAAAAAGGCTTTGTTCAATGTGTGAACTAGAAAAGCCCACAATGGAGGAAAAAATTTCTATGCACAGGAGTCCTTGGCAATTCAAATACTCAGGGCGGCTCAGAGGGTAAATAAATAAAATAAAATAAATGTACTTTTGCAAATGGATTTAAGTTGATATATTCTGGAAAATCAGTATATGTAGCTTCTGAATAAAATGAACACAAAGTTTTTTAATGTATTTAACAACATGTACGCTATTGTAAATGCTGAAGTCGTCATTTTATCAGGTTAGTAACAATTGTTCATTACATACAACTTGTATGATACAAGAGAGAAAAAAGGTCAAAGAATTCTTTAGTATAAGATTGCGTAAAATTTTTGACGAAGCTTATAGTTAGCGTGGACATATAAGTACATGTATAATTATATGATTTTTTTGTGTATATATTTATAGAAAAATATTTGCGATTGAAACAACACAACCTTTGGGAAATGTACACCTACAACATAAATGGTCAAACATTTTTCTGATATCAGATAATGACAAAAATGTTTCCCTTCAAAGGGTAGCATGCACAAATTTTACTTTTTTATGAAACATGTAACAATTATTACGTATAATAACTTGTTGAGTCAATTTTTTAACTTTGTTACAGTGGGACACGTCCATGAAGGAAGCTGATTAGAATGGAATGCCTCGTACGTCGACCATGATATTAGTCGGGCAGTCTGGCATGCTACTTGGACCTTTTTTTCTAGTTTACTTATCTGTCTTTTCCTTTCAGTGTATACAATGTAGGCTTTGACTTGGTACTACTGAATATGTATATTAAATAGCCTCCAAGTGTCTTATCAATTTTGGAATGTCTTTATACATATTCTGTAGTTAAAGAGAATACTATACTTATCCACGTTTACTACACTGAGAACGTAGTAAATGTGTGTTCACGATAGATTTGCATGTATTTTTATCAGCAATCACTGCGTACCGAAGAGAGAGGTACATAAAATTGTATGTATATGCATATAAACACAAGTCCTACATATAAATGTACATTTATTATTGCTGCAATGACAGTTCTATTTAACTTATTCAATATGTAGCTCATCTCATCCTATACTGGACAGAGAGCTACAAAAGTCAGTTTATAGATCATTGTATAAGTACACACAGGTAATTGGTGGATTTTTTCAAGGCTCTAGTAGTAACATTTTGAGTTGTAATTTCCAAGTTGAAAAGAGCGTGCACTGTTGCATTGTAAGTTCTCTAAAATATAGACGTCAATTTCTTTCTCATTACAAAATTTAGAATTTCTTTTGAAATTTTCTACTATAGACGATTGTACAAAAGTATAGTAGGACAGTGGTGTGGGACACAATCTCCTCTTCCATCATAATCTCAGTGTAAAAATGAAGAAAGTTGGAAAGCCCATTAAAAAATCTCCTCTAAAGAGGAAACTTTTGAGGAGCAGAGATGCTACAACTCAAACTGAAGCAGAGCACAACGATTTAGCCCTTATAACTGGAGGTAAGTATACTAACACTACAACACACAAATTGATTTTACTTAGTTTAATTGTAAAATGTTGTTTTAAAAAATTCCATTTAAAATTTTTCTCCTTCCTTTTAACATTATGAAGTACATATTATACTGAAAATATTTTTTTATTGTATTATTGTAGATGAGCCGCCTCGAAAGTACTTTAAAATCTTAGCTGAAGAAAGAAAGAAGATGATTGAGAAACTTGTCATACAAAATGAACAGCTCCATGATAGGATAGACTTATTAGAAAAGGAAAATGTTCAACTAGAATCTATGCTGGGAGATGCTCGAAAACTAGCAGACTACATATATGTAAGTTGTATAAACGTCATCAACATACGTATCATTCAATTAAAATGTTTGCAGATAATTTGTGTTTAATTTTATGTTCATGCTAAAATTTAATACATATATTCTTGAATTTTTCAACAGAATATGCCGGATGATCAAGATGAGTCAGGGATCGTACATGATGACCATAATGAAGGTGAAATTTCGCCGCATTAGTCCTAAATCTTATAATTTTTATTTTAACGGCCATGCCTATAGCTACATGCATGGGTATGATAGTGCACTAGCCAACTTGAAGACTGTATAAAATATGGTCTTTATAATATAAATATTTATTTAATTTAATATACTAATGATAAAATAACAATACATAGTATTTTGTTGAATGCTCATTTGTACATAAGTCTTAATAACTTTATTTGTAAATTTAAAATTTGATTAGCAAAATTATAAAATGACAAAGATTTACTTTTGTATAATGTAAAAGTCATAAGAAATGTATTGTGTTTACAAAATCATCATAATAAACATCATTTGTATAGAAAAACATCAGCTGATTTGAAATCAGTTTCAGTTTATACGTTATTTACAAAATTTTACGAATTAATCACACTAATTAGTTGGTTCACGGTTAAGAACGGGAAGAGTTTCTTAAAAGGTTCAAATTGTTCAAGAGTATTACGATTCCCTATCATAATCAGCTTTACCTTTGCCCGCGTAATCGCCACATTTAATCGTCGAAGATCTTCGAGTATGCTGGCCTGAATCAAAAGAGGAAAAAATATGTATTAAATATAATATGTATTTACAACATGTAAAGCCTTCTTTCATAGTCACGGCGAGAGGGGAGGGAAGGGAGAAAGGTAAAAGGCAAGATAGAAATGTTTCCATGTATAGAATCTATAGATAAAACATTCCCTCGTTTCCTTTCCTTCCCACATAGAATGATATACATGTATGATATCCAATATGTACATGGTATACATATAAGATTCATCAAGATTGTAGAAAATTAATACACTTCATTAGTTAAATAGACGCGTGTACATCATTACCTTCAATTCAGGCTCTTCACAACCTAAATTATCCTTTGTATGTAGGAACGAAGTTCTGCTGGAGATACTTTTACTCTTAGTAAAGGAGCAAATGATAATATGTTTATCCCGTCCCTGGTACTGATCAACGGTACTGACTTCGACATCTCTATACTTGGACATATCTTCGGATTGGAATAATTGCCTTATATAGGCTACTTGACCACGAAAAGGTGCGATAACCCCAATATTGCGAGCAGGATAACCACACTATAGTAAAATATATGTACAATTGAATACATATATGTACATTAAATCTCTTCTGTGATAATGAACTGAATTAATAGAAATACAAAGAATGAGGAGGTACTAATAAACTGCATATTAGTATGTATATATATTTATACATGTATAGTACATATACTTATTTAAATGTATATCAATTACCGTGACAAAAGAGTCGACACATTGGCGAACAATATTAGCCTCATGTATATTCCTAACAGACTCTCCTATCTTCTCTTCGAGCGCATTCCAGGTGGACGTCTCCAAAAATAATACAGATTTAGTAAGCTTCTTGCTTAAAACATTCTTCATCCAAGCCTGTACCTTTAGGCTTTTTATACTTGTAACATGTTTCTTCAAAGTCAGACTTGGTATATTGAGAAACTGTTCACTCTGGACTTCGTCTGCACAAATCATCTCATCATTATAGTAGACTAATTTATTGGCAAGCTTCATTATCTCCGAGTTCATTCGGTACTGTATTGATAACTTGACTGTATTAGCTGAATCACCAATCAAATCAAACATATTGTTCTCTACTCGCATTTTCCTATATATGTACGACAAAAAAAAGAACAAGATATAAGTAACATTCCATTGTCTATATCCCATTCAAATGAGACTCTTCACTAATGATTCATTAGTACGAAATATTTGTATTGAATGTACGACACCACATTATTTGCACTATGAAATAAATATGTACACATGCATTTCTTACTTGACCATGGGTGATTTTATGATGGCCGGCAACTGATCTGGATCTCCAAAAAGGACAAATTTCTCTGCCAACATGAGTGCTCCAAATACACACGTCGGTAAAGCCTGACTCGCTTCATCCACAATACAGTAGTCAAAGTTTTTTCTCACACGAAATATTTCATGTTGAAGACTCATCAACGTGCAACCAACAATTTTCTGTACAAGAAATATTTATAAAATCAAAAAAATTTCTTGCCTATAGTGTGCATAGACGTCGGCCTATACTTTCACACACAAGTACATACTAACTTTAACACTTTATACAGTATAATCTCAGTACCTACATATCTCAATAATACGTCGTAGATAATTATGTATTGAAATTAAAGCATATATGATGGAGTCTCCAGTGTTCAAAAAAAGCATGAGGTTTCATAACCTTACCATACAAGAAAAAAGCAGGGTCATTTCAAGCCAGATTCTCTCAGAGGAGCAACTAGGATAAGCTTAACTAAAACAAAGGATAAGGAATTATATCATACAGGATTATGTTCAACACATATAACAGGTCACAGGACGGTTACATAATCTAAAGGCAGTAAGGAAACTGGTATTTTAAATAATGGCATGACGAGATGAGTCTGTAACCATTTTGAAAGCATAAGACTAATTCATAATTAATTGAAAATTAAATATCCAACATTTTTTCCTAGGTGTATCTGGGCTGGCATAAAAAGTAACCCTTAACTTAATGTTTAATAGTAGGAATACGTATATAAACTTACTTTCCTGTTGTACTGCTGTGCCAACATATCAACGTTCCCACATTTGGTCATAGAAGCCGTAGAAAACTCCCTTAGTGACTCGGGACTAAGCTTGCTAGGAGATCCAACACGGAGAAAATCAGGATCTTTTTTGGCATCCAAGCATTGTTTGTTATATTTGAGTAGAATATTATCTAATGCATTATTGGTGTAGGCCACTACAAGGACAGTACACTGTTGATCAGAGAGTAGTTGGAGTAATCCAACAATGGTTTCCGTTTTACCTATAGTGAATGCAAGTCACGACAGACATGATTATTTTAGGTACTAGTTTAAAAAAGAATTGAAGTATGTTTTTTCACATGACAATTCATAAAACAAGAGTAATAAAGAATGTCAACTATACCAGTTCCAGGCATTCCCTTCACAAGAAGAAAGCTGTCTGTTGCTACTGCTTTCAGAATCGCCCTTCGTTGATCATCATTATAACGAAATAAAACTTTTTGATACTCTTGTACTTTTTTAGCTTTCAAGGTGGAATAAATGGGCAGATTTTTCTTAACATCATGTGCACTACTACAAATAGAAAATGACAAATTATTATACGTCTGTTGGTATTATCTACCTGTATATGGACGCAGTAAAATATTTGAAAATGATGTGTATGCACTTGTTACCCTGCAATGATATACTCTCGTAGTCGCTTTGCCTTTAACGTGGGCTCCATTAAAAGAGACAAGTTATTATACTGCATTTGTAGAACTTTGTGAGAAACTACTTTGTCAATGATAAAACGAGTGCCAGCTTCAGAGCTAACATCGTTCAATTTTCTAAAGAAAACAAAACAAGAACACAAAGAGATTGACTACACATTATATCTAGATTATATCTATATATAGATTACACATTATAATAGTTGACAAAACATTATTTAAAGATTAATTTTATTAACAAAATAAGATTGAAGAAAATTGTCATACCTTTCAACAGTCAAAGTAATACGATTGTCATCTATAGTTTCGATTGAACCGTATGATATACACAATTCACTCTGTGTACTCAAAACGATAAAGTCTTTTTCTGTCAATAGAGTCTTGGCCATCGATTTACCGTCAGATTTCTTCAAAGTTAATTTATAACATCTATTTCCACTAGAATCATAAACTTCAATCGGAGACATGAACACAAATTCCAGATTACTTATACATTGGCCATGCTTCTCTCTGAAAGTTTACATGACATTTTTGTGTTGTTCATTAGGTACTTCTTGATATATAAGTGCATATATGCTTGATCCATAAAATGTATGAACGATGTAATTTACCTGCTCTCAGCTTTTGTCTTCCATAAATTCATAGTGTTGATAGTTCTGTTGTGCTCTTCAATTTCAAGTGTTATTATCTTCATCCAACGATGAAAAAATGAAATTTCTTGTTCGTACAAATGATTAATTGATTGGAAAAGCTTGAGTTCAGTATCCGTACAGAACTCTGGAAAACCGACATGGGGTTCTCTGTGTTATTACACAAGAAATAAATAATAGGAAATAATTACAAAAACCCACAACAGACTTTAAAATTATTTGAGTCAATAAATAATTACTTTTCATCAAAAAAGAATGTCTTAACATTGTATTTCTTACCGAAACAATAGAGCGCAGACATTTTTCAGTTCACATCGTTCACATTTGAAGCTAAAATCAACTCCTCCGGGGGAAGGAATATTACATAATTCCCCATTGGCAGTAATAGTACTTTGAGCCAAACTATTTCGTAACATGATTAATGATTGAAGATCGGTAAATGAAACGGTGCATTCTTTGAGAAATTCCTCTCTAAATAAGACAAGAATTCAGAAACACGCTGACAATACACGACATTGTTTAAAACTTGAAAATAACCATTTTTGGTCTGTAAATTTGAAAACTTTATTATTCATTAAAGGCTTACCGAATGTAAAGTAAAAGACCCTCATCATTCAAACCATAACGAGGACGCATAAGTAAAGTATACAAACAAACTTGTCCAAGGTGCTCATGACGCATTGGGTTTTTTTCTTTATTTCCATCCCGTCCAGTCTTAAATTCCAATGGAACAATCTGTGTCAAAATAAATATAGACATATTTAGTAATCTTCAAAGTGAATGTAGTAGTACAACAGTTGCAAGAAAGTTTGTAAAATGTATTGGTAAAATGTGATTAAAAATATTGTCTTACAATCTCTTTTTTATTTTTATTTTGAATCTTGACGGTGGCATCCAACTTTCCCTTGAGACCAAAAACTGGATTCCAATAAGTATCCTCAATATCACATACACTTAATATTTTGACCCTTTGATCTTTTGCTTGACTCAAAACTCGGCCCTTAATAAATGACTTAATGGATGGAAGCAATTCATTGGCCATTGTGACTAGCTGTTCCTGGGATAGTTTACAGCTATAGGCATTATTCATAATTGATGGTGAAGATAAACAGTTTTTGCCCAACTCTTGAAGTTGACGTTGATCTGTAACTTTATCCACCAGAGCCTATAAGAAATTATTAATAATGCAATGACATGCAATGATACGTTTAGGGATATAATTAATTTAATTAAAACAGTATTATTAGTAAATTGTACACAACTTACTCGTCCTATCAGATCATGAGCTATTGTTCCTCTCAACATGACTTCAGACTCAAATGGAAATTTAAAAAATTCACTCAGGGACGATTTTCTTTCACACCACATTTGACCCATCACAGATGTTATGGACACTAGAATGTCGGGCTCCACAATGACAAAACCTTTAGCTCTACTTACAATAAAAGTATCATACGAGTCAGTACGAACTAGATCCACATCAACAATGTTAATTAACATCCCTTTCTCCAGTTTTGTCTTGCGTGACCTATTATCATTAAACCAAAAGGTTTACATTCAATCAAATCGTATTGAGATATTTTTATCATACTGCTAAGTGATTTTGCTTTTTAATACCATTGATCATACAATTCCAGAATGGCTACATGTGTACTATTTTCAGTCTTGAGTTCAAATCTTGTTACATTAGTATCCCTTGAGTTGAGTTTCTTCTCCACAATGAATCGATGTTGGGCTTCTACAAATGTGTCGTGTGGGTCTTTTATTTCAAGATTTTTAGAGTCTGACATTATTATCACATCATCACTCCGTTGTGTAAAGGTACCCTCGAGATCCAGACCTTCCATTTCCTGTTGAAAAATAGCTAGGTCCTGTGTATTATTCATGTTAGAGTGCACCTCCCTTGACACTATTGTAGTAGGTTAATATTATAAAACGTCGTGGTTCTAGTTCTGTCACATTTACAATTCAGTCAAAATTATTGTGATTGTGACAATGTTGACAAAACAGTTAAAAAACAATTTCCCACCAACATTCCCTCCGACGGCCTATCAATGGTCTCGTCGTAATTTCTCCATTGATTCTCAATGCTTCATAGTGTCCATCAAAATTGAGAAAGACGTACTATTTATATTTATTTAAAGGAAAATATTTAGTGTTGCGAGATAAGAGTGATTGAAATTATAATTAATGGTTCATTGGGTGTATTTTATATTGTAGACTTGAAATATTGAAATATTGAAATGTCCGCAGACGATCAAGATTCTGAGTGTGAAATTGAAGATGATAATTATGAAGATTACTACTGTGCCGATGATGAGGTTTGTTAAATTCCTTTATTTTTCTTATTGATTATTTAATCAGTGCTTCATTTATACTAAATAAATTAATTTCTCTAGGTCGAAATGGGGGACATCAAAAAAGATCCAGAAAGCTTCCCATTCGAATGCCTTCGTGTTGAAGAAGTAGAAAAATTATTAAATGAACTAGTTGAAATGCTATCTCTTCAGTTGGAAGTAAGGACAATGGTCGAGATTATTTTTGTTTAAATTTGTCTTTAAATAACTTGATGATAATTTTCTCTGTATACAGAGTTTTTGTTCATCGAAATAATACCTATTATGCATAAAAGTAGGAAATTATTTATAGAGACAGAGAATCTGTCAGAGATGAAACACTTTGTAAAATTCAATTGATAATTTTTTAAAGGTGACTCCAGCTCTTGCAAAATTACTCCTTCATACATTGGAATGGTCCTTACCAGGTTTGTAAACAAATTTTAAAATAAAAATATTAAGTGCCACAAAAGACACTCATTCTCGTCCAGGAACTCCATCAGACTTTTTATGAACATGAATTTTAAGTTTGAATCCAATTTGCACAGTCCTTTAATACTTAATTAATATATTTCTTCTATGATCTCATTACCAGAGATCGTTAGTTTGTATGAATCGGATGCTCATGGTACCCTAGTAGCAGCTCGAGTCAAACCAGCACTTGGTGGATGCGGTAAGTCAAGTCAAGTCAAATTTTTTTCCATTTAATTACAAAAAGAATCATCATTAAGAGCATCACTTTACTTTGTTTGAATCATATTTAAAGCAGACACATAAATGCATATAAATACATCAGATCAGATTTGTATATTTAATTATCAAGTTTGGCAAACCTTAGACAGTCTGAAGGTCAAAGGTTACACTGGTACTAGGAGTTTGTAGACATTAACCTTACTCGATCATTTAGTGGTCTATCTTATACAGTTGTAAAAATAGTACATTGATTTTGATGTTAATTTTGATTTTGGAATCGATATTTTTATGTACCTCCCCGTGATTTCTTGTTCCAACTGAGAAGATGTTGCAACTGCCAGAGGAGAATTTGGTGCAAATAATAATACGCCTAAACCATTAATGCAGTGTTCATTGAAAGTAGGAACAACAATGTGTCCTGTTTGTGTCGCAAATCAACCTACAGAATCTTTCAGATCCTTAGCATGTGGTCATCAGGTACTTGTTATAAAAAAACCCTTCATTTACATATGAAATACATTTGTAACATGGGCAGATTATTCTTTTGAATGTAGTCCTCCTTCCTAAATGAAACAATTTTTTATTTCTTTTCCAGTTTTGTCAACAATGTTGGGGCACTCATTTTGAAGTGCAAATTGTGGAAGGTAGTTCTACAGGTATGAACATTTTACTAATTAC
The DNA here is from genome assembly GCA_034700945.1 of Arrhopalites spinosus. Taxonomy (NCBI): domain Eukaryota; kingdom Metazoa; phylum Arthropoda; class Collembola; order Symphypleona; family Arrhopalitidae; genus Arrhopalites; species Arrhopalites spinosus. Next base: position 50,432 of record JAQIVZ010000192.1, on the reverse strand, counting down.
TCAATGTTTGGTTTACAATGAACAATCGTGACTTGCGGTGATGAATACATGTACAATACATATTAATTCGTGTATTTTTGACCTCGACAGCAATAGGATGTATGGCTCAAGACTGTATTGTACTAGCTCCGGAAGACTTTGTACTGGCAATGCTAACGCGGCCGACTATTCGGGAGAAATACCAGCGTTTTGCTTTCAGGGACTACGTAAAATCGCATCCTCAGTTACGGTATGACTATCATTTTAAATTTTTTATGAGGTTCTGAATAGTAGTGTACTAGTAACACTTAACAGTAGCGTATAATTTATACAGTATGATGTATAAGATGTATTCATACAGGGTATAGAATATACTGAACACAGAATTAAAATAATACTTATTTTAATTCTGTGATACTGAATGAATGATCATGATTTTTTTTTGTAGATTTTGCCCGGGTCCTAATTGTGATATAATCGTTCGTTCCAAGGAACCTATGGCAAAAAGAGTTGTCTGTCTTCAGTGCAAGTCTTCATTTTGGTAATTATTTATTTTGTAATCTTATTTTTCTCTTAAACTTTATATTCTCTTTTACTCATTTTTCATATTTTATAGCTTCCGATGTAGTAGTGATTACCATGCCCCGACAGACTGTGAAACGATCAAACGATGGCTTACGAAATGTGCGGATGATAGTGAGACGGCAAATTACATCAGTGCTCATACTAAGGATGTACGTGCTTAATCTAGATATGTTATTTTTGATGATTAAGACTACAATGTGTAGTATGAGTGTAATATTCAATCGTACAGTGACTACAATTTATATGTTGCAATAATTTCTCTTTTATTGAATTTAGTGTCCCAAATGTCACATATGTATAGAAAAAAACGGGGGGTGCAATCATATGCAGGTTGGGTTTGCAGACTTTTTATTTACACATTTAATGTAACGTTTGAGATTAAATAAACATTATGCTTTTGATTTGTACTAATGATTCTGTTGAAATTTAAAATTTGTTTAGTGTTACAACTGTAAGCATGATTTTTGTTGGATGTGTTTGGGAGACTGGAAAAACCACGGCTCAGAATACTACGAGTGTTCACGGTATAAAGAAAATCCAAATATTGCATACGAGTCGGTACATGCTCAGGCCAGAGAAGCTTTGAAAAAATATCTTCACTACTATGAACGGGTATGCCTTTTTTGAGAAACAAATAAATATGTTCATGTTGACCTGATTAATATAGTGTTGTTTAAGTAGATATTAGTATTTATTATTACTATTTGAAGTATGTACTTTACAATGTGGTTTACTTGTTTGTTTTAGTGGGAAAATCATTCAAAGAGCCTCAGACTTGAAGAGACGACTTTACAAAGAATTAAGGATAGGATTGAGGCGAAAGTGAGTACACATTATGCAAGAATATTATCTATGTATACCAAATACATTTTTACGTATGTATAATAATAATTTTTATTAACTTTACTCAGGTGATGGAAGCAGCAGGAACATGGATTGACTGGCAATATTTATTAGATGCAGCTACTTTACTAGGTAAATACAAATATTATCAAATATACCTATATGGTTAATACCAAGACATTTTACCATCATTATCTTATGGTCAATAAAAGTCCTTGGTAAATATAAATGCAGCAGTTCCAAGTTTATTTTTTATTTGAAAAAAAGAAAAGAATAAGTTCTAATTCTAATACATTGTTTTTATCTGTTTACTAGCAAAATGTCGATATACACTTAAGGTAAGTTAAGATAAGTTTAAAATCACGTAAAGTTATGAGGTCATAAAATAATTGTCTTTTTTTTACTTCTACCTCAATTTTTTCAGTACACGTATCCTTATGCTTATTATATGGAACTTGGTCCTCGAAAGGAACTGGTATGCTCAAAGTTTTGAACGATAAATTATTTTACAAATATATTAGTGACTGATAATATGAATTCATTCAAATTTTGTAATTCCATTTCATGAATGAAATCATTATTTGATAATACTTTAGTGTTTGAATGTTTTGTTCTAAAGTTGCTGTTTGTATTAAATTTCAGTTTGAATACCAACAAGCTCAATTAGAAGCTGAAATTGAGAACTTGTCATGGAAAATTGAGAGAGCAGAAACTACTGATCGAGGTGATCTACAGAACCAGATGGATATCGCTGAGAAGCGTAGAAGTATCCTATTAAAGGACTTCATTGAAGTATGACTTTACTACTTTTTGATGTATTTTAGAATTACGAGTACATGGTAATTCTAATGCGTGATCGTATAATGTCTATAATATGTTATACGTTTATAAAATTCACTATAGAATCAAAAAGTCATTCCATCATGGGCCAGCTTTAAAAGAAACCATCATGTGCCAAGTGCGAGTTTATTATGAAATAAATCCTTATTATTCTCTGTCTCTGAATTATATTCTCTTTTGTACATTTATTTGATCATGTAATATTTGTTTGTACTTTTGGTCAAAAAAAAATTCTTGTAACAATAACAGGTTGATTTCTTGTCGTTCGAGTAAAAAAAATCGAATCGCATACTATAATATTTAATATTATATTATTTATGTTAGTTAAAATAAAGATGATATTATCGAAAGTATTTGGCCTTACTCGGAGAATGTTTGATATCATATAATTCAATTTTGGGAGTACGAATTATCTCAAGACCTCGGCTTGGACCAGGAAGGGGTGTTGAGGAGATCCAATGATAGACTGGAGTGGTACGGACGTCATTGACATTAACCTTCTGACTCTTTTGCCTTGATTCTGCTAATTTTGCCAGCTCCCTTGCAATATCCTCGTCAATCATACGATACAAAGACACAGATACATCTCGACATTGATTGAAAAGTGGATAACATCTTTCACTCAGGCCTGTAATAAAGTTTCAAAAAAACAACAACCACATAAATATATTTATATTTCATGTTTTAAGACTTTTTTTAAATAAAAAAAACATTATTAAATTACTTACCAATTGTTAGCTCAACTTTTCGCTTTGACCTTTGCCTTGGACCGTACGCATAGGTGTGTACATACTGATTCTTTGACTTTAACTTGCGACGAGTGTTGACTTCTGGCCATGTTGTAGCTGAACTATGAATGTTTCTTACTTTTGTCAACGAACAATACTTGTCAAGTTTGAGAACTTCATCAGTCGGATTAAGACATTTCCCAATTCCAGCAACAAGGATGATTTTTTTGCCAAGGGATGAAGTAATTGGAATGGGGTTATTCTTAAAATAGGTAACGACTTGTCCTTTTCTAGACCTCAATTTTTTCCCAATCCCCTCCTCTATGGAAGCAGCCTCAGACTCAACGGAAGCTCTTTCTCTGGCATTCTTCTCCGCGGTCACAGTATCCACTAAATTGAGGCTTTTTAGGAAGGATACCTACAAAAACAAATAAACAAACAATATCCCATTAGAATTGTTGATGCTCCAATTTCACATTTCATACAACTGTCAACATGTAATGTGTATAATTCCCAAAGGGATGTTTAGATAAATAATTTTTATGACTATTAAATATAACTTAGTCTACTTTTAGTCCAACATTAGTTGTACTTACGAAGCAGCACACGAAATAATTTTTAAAAAAAATCAAAATATTCAACACTTACTTTTTGGGACTCTTCATCAGATGGTTCCTTACACTTTCTTTTACGGTCAAGACCATTTGGAAAGTAACCGTTCACAATTAAATTTCTGGAGACGGGAAGAAGCACTTTTTGTCCGTTTTGTAATGGTTTTTTTACACAATCCATTTTCTGCTGGTTATCTTGCATATCAGGAATTCGGATCACTGGACATGTTTGAATGAACTTGTTGACCACATTTGGGAGGGCAATTCTCGGTTTAGTAGGAGTGACAGGTGACATTCTTCAATTTGTCCCTCACCAAAAATCTCACTTTTTTGTGCGACCTCAACTAAAAAAAATTAGAAATTTACAAATTACGCGACCAAAACGACTCTCAATTTAGAAATCGAATCGAGGCGCTGTGGCTGAATTGTGAACTACATCATGACAGCGGTAAATCAAACTCCAACGGCGGAACACGATACTTTACTTATCTTATTATTAGCATGATTATTAAACTAAACAAGTCAAACATAAACTAATATATCTTATAGTCATTGATTCACAGTTAGTAAAGTCTAAACTTCAAGTTTAAACAATTTATATCATATACTGTGCGGCAAAAAAGCTCTGAAGTCACAAAAACTTAGTTTCTTTGTTTTTTGAGTCTCACAAAAAGAGAGAGTTGTGAAGATAGGGAGTGTTTAACCCTAGTCACACTGACCCAGTTTGCATAATAATATTGTGTAGCAAAAGTTTTTGGTCGAATTAATTTTTAAAACAAATTTTGTCAAAAAATTTGGATTTCTGTGTTCAATCCAATTTTTTGTATACCTCAATCAGCTTATTAGCTACTTACAGAAAAAATCCCTATTTCTTATATTCTAATCATTTTAAAGAGAATTTCAGAGTGTTTTTTAAAAAGCGTAAAAAGACTTACTCTCACTCATTCATTGCTTATCGTTTTGAGCCTAGTCTCACCATTTATTTACATTTAGTTAGATCAAAAAGAAGAGAGAGTCCACTGAAAAAAGGAAGTTGTATACTGGAGTTGAGATTGCCGTTGTTTAAACAGTAATGTCTTACAAAGAATAAAAACTCGGAAATTTTGTTCATTCTCCTACACATTGCCAGTGTCAACTACTAGGGTTATTAGTTTTGGTCGCAATTATCATCGTCATTATGAATTCTTTTGTGTTAAACCAGAGATAACAGGCAGCATCTATACATCCATCAACCGTCTCTGTTCATTTATTCCTTAATCTTTTGTACATCGTATTTTGTTTAAATATTTTCAACTTACAAATTCATGGTCTAGTACCTTTCTTGTGAATATTAATTTTACTTGCCACATTTTGGTACGTTAGTCAAACAGACGTTATGTACCTACTAATTAATGTACAAGTAAAAAAGAATCATTCATTTCTGGACTCAATTTTTTCTTTCGATGGAGGGATTTAAGCCATATTTAAATCAGTATGATGTTGCATAGAGTTGCAAAAAAAACTTCATTGTATTTTTGTACTTTGACAGTTCTCTTTTTGACAATCAAAGTACCCCATACTTCTGACTCATGGAATACAAATAGTAAACCTAGGATGATGGAGGGAATTGTATGCACGTGTAACTTACCAAAAGTATCATCAGTATCCGATGTGTTCTTAACTAGCTAACTAGCTAAATCTCTAGTTTTGCTTAGGGTGGTCACAGGCCAACAGTTTACCAAAACAAAATATACTGACTATGCAGTGCAGCTCTCAATGAGAAGCATCCTCGCCACATCATCATGATTCATGATGTTGCACGTATGGAAGTACCAAATGTTATCAACCAGAAAACTTTCGATGAAATAATTAATTAATCCTGAAAGGAGTTCAATCAAAAGACTTTCAAAAAAGGTTGTATTCAGGATGTACTGAAGAGTCCTCACGTTTTTTCGATATCTGACTTACGAAAATTTGTCAAGTGTCTTTCATCGACATTACTTATACAGTGCAGTTGGTTGTAAATAAAAAAGTTCGCGTTGCATAATAATTGTATGACGACTTCTTAAGCGTCTTGTATTTGTGTAAGTAAGTAAACATGCTAGTTAAGTACTTGGAACAGGTCTCTAATCACATCCGCATTGATGTTTACCATAGTATATGACAGGCGTTCATCATTCTCTTCACAAACTGTTTATTGTATGATTGCTGTTTGAGTAAGGTTTCATTGTGGGGCCCACAAATGTGGTTTCTAATTTACAGAATAAGTCTAATCTAGAAGTCATTTACCCACTCATGTACCTTTGACAAGACAGGACGAATGTAGATGATGTTTTCTCCCTTTGCTTCATACCTGGATGGAACTTCGGGGTTTCTCGGGTATATCAAGCCTAAGTTGTTGTTAAATTATGAATGATAATAAAATGTACCATACCAAAGCTGTTATAATGTTAAGTACTCATCAAGAAAACATCACCTCAATGAAATGGTATGCTATATAATTAGCAACTTTTATCAATTATTTTGTCATTATGCATAAGCACAGGTCACCTACTTTGGCAAAAAACAAGACACCTTGACCTTCATTACCACTCCGAGCGTTACACTTTTTAGTCAAAACATTTTCACTGTAACAATAAGACTACGTGTATACAAATTTAATTTTTACTTTGTTTAATATTTATTGGATTGGGTTTATAGTGGTATGGTGGTTGACTCACAAAAGAATCACCCATCATCAACGTTTTGAGCTTCTTGAATTCAACCGCTGTACACTGGGTTAGCTTTTCTTTAATGAACTCAAAAAGAATTAGCCCTTGCTCGATTATTTCATAGGTATTTCAACATTTTAAAAACATTTCATTGCAACAACATGCATACATACGTGAATTATGCCATTTAATAAAAAACAATTCATGATAAAGTCACAACTTATTTTAAAAATATCAATTTATTATTGTAAAAAATATCGCTGTTTCGTAGTGTATCAACTAGACGTTCATAGAAAATCTCTTAAATTATCGTGTCTTATATATAGTTACTCACAATTTCTCTCTCATAACACAACACACATAAATGGTATGACCTAAAAACATACAGACTTCAAAAATTATTGAAAATAAAATAAAATAATTACAAACGGTACACTTATATAATTGACACATTGCAATAAAAAGTTGGTAATATCCATACAGTTTTATGATTACTAACTGGTGTAAAGTCAATGATTTTGACAACAGAGACAATAGAAACTTCAATATAGGCCAAAGGTTCTTTTTATAAATATGTACATGATAGTTCACAGAGATTTTTAGAAAGCTAATATTCTTTCGCCAATAGTTTTCTCCAATGTACAAAAGCTCTTCTTAATCTAAAGGTATAGAACCCAGCAGTGTACATATTGGTAGGTACAATTTTGAGATGTCTCCTCCGGCAACGCACTTATCACATTATGTGATTCACATAGAAGTGACATCAATAGCAATATTTTCCATTTATAAAGACAAAAAACGATTGGTAAAACATTTTTAAAACGACTCTTGATTGAAAAAGCTGCATAATGTACAGCCTACAAATCCTAGTTAATCAAAACGTTATGTTGTATATTCTAAAATAAATCATCATCTAGTATTTTTGCCACAAGGCTTTCACAGTCTTGTCTAATTTAAAATAGATTCGATACTTTATATGTACTATAAAGTTTTTAGTCAAGTTGCTTTACAACTTTTTTTGTAGAGATTACAAATAAAATCACGTACAAAATTTTTGATTGAATCAGATCCTTGACAAGTAACAAACATTAAAATACAGAACTACCTTTTTCTAAAATCCATTAAACGCTGGAAAAATTATAAAACAATTAATAAATGCTACTGCATCACATATTACTATACTAGCATAGGTTCTACATTTATAAAATAGGATGGAGCATCCACAAACATGACTCCATGAAAGTTGCTTAACGTGTCAACGCACATGTCATGAATAAATTTCAGTAAAATTAATTTACTATCACGGGACCCACGAAAATTTGTAAAAAAAAATCTGTTTCAAATAATCATCCTTAGCTCAAGGAACTGAAAATATTTCTAAAAACATTGGTATTGTGAGCAAATAATAATACATACATGGAGTGAGTACATTATGATAACTGTTCAGTCACTGTTGTTTCAATGAATGTAATCATAAAGAAGAGAATATACAAATTACTTTCAATGAAATAATGAATACCATATATCTTCAGTTTTTGACGTGAGGCTTTGGTTTTAATACAACTTGTAAATCTTCAGGGAGTGTTTTGAGAATTATGTCCACATGATTTTGTAATTTTTCTCTAACCGATTCCTTTAGAGGTACATGAGTCTGAGATATTTGTTCTCGGAGCTTTAATATCCAATCAACAATTTGCACTTCGTCTTTTCCACTTATCCATTCCTGCATATTCTGAAATTATTTTATAGAAAACATATTAAATGAAGTGTTCAACTATTAACTCTCGTCCATCTATTTAAAATTTCTTGTCAAATTGCAAGTGTGAAAACAAAATACAAAAGCTTATCTTCTTTAAGTCAATTAACAATAAAACAACTTACTGTATCAGAAACGACTTCTAAATGAAGTGCTTGTAACGTATAGCGTGCTTCCGTATATCTCATGTTGTACCATTCTATTGTCAAAGTTGAAAAAAAAATACTTGTTGTATAAAAAATTTTCTTTTTCTTTTTTTTAAAAAAATGATTTAATGCAACCAACCCGAAAAATTTAGGGATCTGAAGAATTTTTTGTACAATCCAGCCCATTCGCCCTTGATCCCGGAAGTTAACTATAGTAAGTAAATTGTTTGTATATTTTAGGAAGTCAACAACAGAAAAAAACATCGTATATTGTTAAATAATTTAACTAAAGTTTGTATTACCTGTGGTCCAGATACCTCCAGTGTTGACAAGAAATCGTCTGGATTAAATGGGCGAGGTAAAGGTGCAGCCTTTTTTTAACAAAAAGAAGAATAAATATAAGTACCTCAAAGATACAATTTACATTTATAAGATGTACTTTATTATCAATCTAAAATACAATAATGAAATTGGTATTTTATGATTCCCGTCAAAATTTACTCCCAATCTGAATCTCGTGAACTTTTTTGAGTGTGATAATTTTGATGGTCATTCACGTTCTATTACGACTAAGAATATCATTTTCAAAAACGTTCACGGGAAATCAAATTGGGAGCAAATTTTGACGGGAATACCAATCTCGCTAATACCTTAAATGGAGAGATATTTTTCTGCAGAGGCATTAGACTACCCATATAACGTTCTAGAGGAATCTTCACAAAACCAAAACATAGGATATATAGAAACTTTGACAAACCAATTACAAAAAAATATATAGACATACGAAAAAATGATAAAAATAAATTATTTTACCATGAAACTCTCTGTAAGTTCTTGTAAATGTATTCTTAAAATAGTCGTTTGTACTTCTCCTGGTCTTTGTGTTTGCATACCGAGAACAATTTTTTTCAAGAGATTATTGTCCTTTTGTAAAAATGGTCTGTAGACAAAAAAAATTATCAGATCACAATCACAGACAATACACGTATGGACTATAAACGTCTATTTTCCACTACTTATACTTACTTGTAACTAGTGTAAACACCAGGTTGAGAGTCCAGTAATTTAATGTTGCTGGCTTTCTTTAATTTCCCAGTATACATACCTGTAAAAGAAAATGTAAAACTGTTAGTGAATCAAATTTATACAACATACTTTTTTAGAAAATGTTTCTCCCTCCCCCCGTCCCTCTCAATTATATATAACAATTAATTCAAAATAATATTTAAATTAAATTTACTTGAATTATCGCCCATTCTAATAATGTGAGGCCAATGTTGTAGTGTCTTTGCAAAAAATGGATTACAAGTGCCAATTACAACTGGTGGGGGTGGTGTAGATTTCATGGTATACTCTTTGAAGTCGGTGTCATGTATTGTGAAATAAGGACGGTAGTCGGCACAAAATTTTAATGGAAAAATGGTACTGCAAAATATTAAAGAAAAATAATTTGACAGTGACATAGGTGAACTAAATTTCACGTTTCAAAAAATCATAATATTATATAAATACAAACTTGTACCTTATGAGTGCATGCACAGTATTTGCACAGGTATCAGGTAATGGAGCCATAACGACGATGGGTTCAGCCGTTAAGATAAGCTCCCAAATAAGATGAATATGAGACAAAACTGGTCGTAAACACTGAAACAAGTCTGGATCGTGTATTGAATTGATGTAAATCACAGGCGACGACTTAAATGAGGAACTGGACTGTACTTTAGATTTCGTGGGTGACCCATTTGTCCTTACACAACTTACGTTAGGAATCAGTACCTGTAAGGAATTATTATCAAAGCACAGAATGTTTAAAAAAAGAAACATGTCAGTATATGTAGTACAAAATAAAATTGCTACATTTATAAATTATCTCGGCGAAAGTTAATATTGACTATTGACCCAGTGTTCTCTCAAACAGACTTAAAGAACGTCAAAAAATTAAGGAGACCAAAGAGTCAAAGAAAAGAATAAGAAAATGTTGATCATGTGCTAATACATAATAAGAAAGAACACAAAAAAATACTCGTGAGTTTCATAATTCAAACTTGTAGGCATTTATATTTGACAAGAAAATAGAAACAAAGGAAGAGTACGGAGAAGAAAAGTGGAATAATCAAATGTACTAATACTTACTTGAAATTCAGCTCCTAGTAATGGAAGTTTGAGTGTTTGACCTGTTCACAATTATAATGAATTACTTTTCAAAATTTACTATCCTATTGTACTTTTTATGACTTTCCATAAATTAAGTTATTGTGTGTCACGCATTGTTCTTTTATAAGGTATGCATTCAAAAAAATGTAATTACGTATTAGTATGCTCTACGTAATTACATAATTTGTGACTCGCACACCTTTTTGTTTGGAATTTGACTAAAATAACTAACCTGGTACAGGTGCTGGCCAACGATAAATATCGCTGCAGGCTGATTCAATAACTTCTACTCCACTCTCAAAAAACTCTGGAGCCAAAATGTCTAAAACTTGACGAAATAAATTAATGAAAGGAAATCTTGACAGAATGACCAAGGACTGAAAAATGTAAAAAACAGATTGTAATGATGCATTGTTCTGCTGATACTTATGCAACTCGTAAATGTATAAATTCTTTATTTCACCTTTTGAAAATATCCTCGACGAAGTGTAGGGTCCTTGACTTGTCGAAAATAAACGTAGCCCATCATATAATTTTGATCAATCTGGAGCGCACTATAAAACAAAAAATTTAAATAAAATCATTAGTTAAACTTTTTTTTGCTTGTTCCAACATTTTTCGCACATAATTATGAGTTATTATAAAATTACCTAGGACATTTTTGATTGTACATTAAACAAGTCTTGGACAGACGAGGTCCCGTTAAATTTGTAGACGATGAATGCGATCGAGTTCTAAAGATAGATGAGAAACAACAAGTCATAGATAGTACATTCATGGTAAGGCGACAATTATGACACCAAACAAATAGGATAGAACAATGAATTTACCGGAAAAAGAATTGAGTATCACCCATGCAGCCACTGTTTGAGTCGGGAAATGATAAATAACAAACATTACCTATAATAAACGCATAGAAAATCCTCAATTATTTCAGGGTCAATAGGAATTAATTGATGCAGGAAGTATAACTTAATCAATTTCAAAAACTTACTTTTTTCTTCCTCCATTAATTTTACATGTGGAGGATACACCATCTATAATAATAAGGATTTAAAATGACAACATATTTGATTAAAATAATTATAGTACAATTATTGTTTTGACAAAGTCAAACCTCAAGTGTTTGTCCCAGTTCCAGGTCAAATGTGACGATGACTATACAATTTATCCAATCTCCACAGAAGCGATCCAACGGTAGAAGACTATCCATTGTTAAGAGTTGTTTTGACAATTAACAAAATGTACTAAATAGAATAAAATTATGAATACTCCTAATAAATAAAGCTGCTTTTGGCTTTGTTTAGCAAATATAAACTAATTTCAATATACTATAGTGTTGTTGTATTGTTATAAAAAAATTTAGGAAAGGACTGTTAGCTTTTTGAAACACAAGTGCTTCTCTTGAAGAATTCATGTCCACACACAAAATTAAAAGTAATCACACAATCACTTTCCTTTATCTCTCTACTCTTGAGCAAGTTCTCTATTAACTCTTAATGATGGTTTAACAAAACTAACTTAACTTTACAATTAGAGCAGAGCAATTTCCTACTTTGCTCTCATTTCTGTACCCAGACCTCCTTGTTTTACTATACCGCTGGTTCTTGAAAACGAGCCATTTTGCATTTCATTGATTTTTTTTTCATTTCTTTTTCAAATATTTTGTATTAAATGACTGAAATCATCTTTGCTACTATTTAGAGTCGATAAATCACAGGTCACTGAAGATGGAGAGTGAAGGAGAAATCTTTGACTCCTTGAGTAGTGACGAGAAAGAGTTTGACAGTAATCGAAAATACGAAGACAACAACAGGGAAAGTAGTAGCAAATCCAGTAGAGAGAGAAGTCGGGACAAAAGAGATCGAGACTACAAATATAAGAGTAAAGGAAGAGATACTAGGAGATGGAGCAAAGAGAGGTACTTGGCTTGATCAAAATTTTTAAATATTTTGAAACTTGAAAGGGTCAGACACCCTATCATTCATCATTGTTCTTTCCTTTTTTTTCTAGAAGAAAAAGTCGAGATTCATCTCGTGGACGTCGTGATAAAAGAAGATATAAACATAGAAGCTCTTATCGTCGTCATTCATCCTCTGATTCCAGATCCTCTTCAAGGTCGAGAAGGAGGTCGAGGTCACGAAGAAGTCGAAGTTATGACTCGTATGCTTCTAGTAATGATAGTCGTGCTGACTACAGGTACATTTAAAGTTTCATTTGTAATGTCATCTTCATAATGAATATAAAACAGTTTGGGGTGACGAAGAAAATATGGCAAAGAATTTTTTTGTAAAATTATTCCAATCTCATTCCATTATTTTCCTAGTGACTATTATAGTGAAAGAGGAAATCAGGACAGAGACAGAGCCCACGATTCGTACAAAAACCAAGAGACTAATAGCTCCGTACCTAATAGTACCGTCATGGTTCGGGGATTAGCATCTCATCTTACAGAGCAAGATGTAATATTGCTTGTTTTTTTCTGTTTTTGATCATTCTTATAGTGTTTTTACTGTATTGTGATTTTATAGTTAAATAGATTAGAAAAATGATGAGATTTATTTAACAATGTTTCAGATTCGACAAGATATACTCAAATGCGGAATCATGGTCAAAGACATTCGTCTCATCAGACATAGAGACACGGGGGCTTCAAGGGGATTCGCCTTTGTTGAATTCCAAACAGTTCAAGAAGCTACCAGGTGGATGGATATGAAAATGGTATGCGTTTTTATTAGACCTTGCAGTACTTTTTGCTTGACTATCATTACTTTAATCAATAAAAAAATACTAATAATTTATTTGAACATTTTGATAGGGAGCATTGGTTTTACAAGACGAGTATCACGCTACTTTGATATACAGTGTTCCCAAAGTTCCTTACAATGAAAAAACAAAGTTAGTCATGAGTGACTGGTATTGTATAAAGGTATAGCTTGTAATACAAGTTTCTTGTATAATGTGTAAATTTCCAAAGTAAAAGAAACTAAAGAAAGTAATAGAGTACTCCAATGTAAAATGGTGTTATTTACCAAACACTTATGAAATCGTACCATCATTCTTTTTAGTGTCAAGGGCATAATTTCAAAAGACGTGAATATTGTTACAAATGTCACAATCCTCGGCCTGATGATCAAGATCCAGAACTTTCTGATGAACTTAGTTCTCATCCAACCAATAGTTAGTCATTTGTTACTTCAAAGTATCTGTGCAACAATTTCTCAAGATTAATATCAATGTACTTTTGTTTGGGGAATGAACTTTGTTACTTTAAATCTCAGAACTTAATTCAATTCAATTTTATTTTTTAGCTATCATATTGTTCAATCTGGATGCACTAACTACAGAAGAAGGGATATTACAAGCATTTAAAACTCGCCCTATATTAGCCTCCATTCCAATTCGTAGTGTGCGGATTGCACGGGAAGCCGTGACGAATCTTTCTCGTGGAATGTGCTACGTGGAAACAAATAATGTAACAGATTCCGTTAGATTATACACACTCCTGACTGAAGAAATACTACAAGTAGATTCTCGTGAAGGTACACATGATCAAATTGTTTGACTCCGTTTATGGAATTATTAAGAAAACAGAAAACATTTGTATGGCCATTGAAAGATGGAATTTTGATGATTTGTTTTTATTTTATTTTAAAGCTGGTGTTGCTTACTCAAAACCAGCTTCTCATGGATCTAATAGTAGTGTAGCAGCTACAGCGTTGGCAGCAGCACAGTGGACTAATAATGACAATAAATCTCAAGTCGTTGATGAGGTAAAGTATACGGATATGTCCCGATATGTAGTAATTATATTTATGGTACTAGTTGTGTCATCTAAAAATAAAAAATAAAATTTAAATATTTATTATTTCAAAATTAATACATTAAAAATTAGGAAAATTTCTACGTTCTCGCACATTTAGTGTTTTTAAAACCTACTGTTCTTTGTACATAATAGTAATGCATTTTTGAAAATATTTTATGAATTGTACAGAATTCCATTGAAACAATGGCCCAGTATAGTGCTTCTCTCTACGCCAAGACGCCTGAAGAAAATGCAAGATACCTGGAGTACTATAGGGAATATTATCGAAATAAGCAGGAGGTAATATTTTATGTTGAAGAAAAATGTACAGTATGACGTGTGATAGAATGTTCTTAGTTTGTTTTTGAGTCTTGTAATGTCATATCTAATCTTAGAGGTATTGTTCGTGACTACGTGTATATGACCAGTTCACATTTGTACATGTATACGACATGTGGTGTTTAATTTATTTCACTTTAAATGGTATAGAGTGATACATCAACAACCCCAGGAACGTCCCAAAATTCTGGAGTGGCGTGCAGTTCCCAATCATCTGCAGTGATAAAGTCATCTTCAGTACGAACAGCGGTTTACAGTGCCATCCGTTTCCGTTCTAGTTTCATGCCAATCCACTTTACAAAAAGACTTACACGGTACTCGTTTTTGAATTGTTTAGGGTTCCTTTGCATCTGACACGAGGAGTGAGGAGAAAAAGACTGTGGCATCTGCTACCCCTAGTAGTAAGTACTTTAATAATTGATTACACTGATATTATTTAAATGGTTGTTAAATATTTATTCACGCCGGGTCGTCCAATCTTCAATGCAAAACATTAGATCCGCCAGACACGAGCACATACCAGTATGATGAGGCGAGTGGTTACTACTACGACCCAGCATCTGGCTTGTATTACGATGCCACGACACAATACTTTTATGACTCGACCAATCAGCAGTTTCTTTACTGGAATGCAGATCAGGGAAAGTATGTTGTGGTAGGAAATAGTAGTCAAAATGCAGACTCTTCCAAGAAAAATAATAGTGATAAAAAAAAGGAAAAGAAATCGTCTGAGGTAATTTTAAACTTGCTCGACCTTTGTTCAATCTTCAAATCATTTTGATTTTTTTTACAAAATATTTTCAATAATATAAATAATTTAAAAAATTTTTCAGGGAAAGCAAGTCTTTGATAAAGTTAAAGTTGCCAAAAAAATTGCAAAGGTTCGTACTATGTATAGTTATCATCACAGACCCTTACGAAGTTAAAATTGTTGTTATTATATTGGAGACGATTTTTATCGGGTATTTACCAATGTTGATTACAGGATATGGAAAAGTGGGCCAAGACATTAAATCAAAAGAAAGATGGGACGAAATTTCAAGCAGCATATGAAGCAACTAATGCAAATTATCAAAATTATGTACCCTACTATAATGAATCGAGTATTGCCTCTACAACCACTACTGCTACAGAATCAGATAGTGTGTACAGTAAATATCGTGCTGACAATTATTCAAAGTCATCTACAGTAAGATATTTTGCTTATTATAATTATAATATTATTATAATATCTGTAAATATCTACATTATTATAACTTTATCACGATTTGTTGTGTTGTAAATTGTTGTCAAACGAGAATACATATTGTATCCAATACCACTATTACAGAGCTCACAGGACAATTCAACTAAAGTTCCACTTGTGGCACCATACGGAGATGAAAGCGATAGTGATGATATTTCCTCTCCGGGACCTCCTCCGCCGCCTGTAATAACGTCACTTGCCCCTGAAAGCTTAATTGACTTTCAAAAGTTGGCTTGCTTACTATGCAAACGACAATTTCCTAACAAAGATGTTTTATCAAAGTAAGTACTATCAATGAATGTTTATCGTCATCGAAGAAAAATCATGTATAATTCAGTGCAATGTGCTGACAACTTGAGTACATCTACAAGTACAATCTGCATACATAATAATTATAATATATACTTGTTTTTCTGCATTTAGGCATACAAAATTATCGGAACTACATAAGAAAAATTTGGAAGAATTAAAAAAGACTATCTATAGCAATAACTCAGAGTCTTCATCAAATTATCGTGACCGAGCCAAAGAAAGAAGGTTGAAATTTGGTTCAGACGACCCATGTGACGGGAAAAATACGCTTAAAGTATGCTTATCATCTGTTTATTATAATTACTTTATTTAAATTATTCTTATCTAATGTATCATGAAGTGTGGAGAAGTTTACCATGATTTTCTGTTTTTTACAGGACTTATATATTCAAACCAAAAATAGCATTAGTCTGAATTACACGGAGGAGCCAACGAAAGATGGATTAAAAGAAGATAATATTGGAAATCGAATGCTTCAAAAAATGGGTTGGCAAGAAGGGCAGGGTCTGGGGAAAGATAACCATGGAAGAACTAGCATTATAACTGTAGGAAGCACATAATGTCTTCTAATTTAAAATTATTTATTATTATAGATTACCTATTTGAAATAGGCTATTTCAATGTGCAATTATTTTATAACAATTCTTTTTTTCCCCACTGCATCAATAGACGGAGAGGAGAGCAGCAAATGCGGGTCTAGGACTTAAGGGTGTTCCAATTACGGACGAGGTAAATTTATTCTGTACTCTATGTATAAGTTAGATTTCGCTTGTTTGAATTGAGACAAAAGCAAATGCGTCAACAGAACGGGATTGTACATTAATGGAGTAATAAAATCATTTTTAATTTCATTTTGTTTTAGGATGACAGATATGGTCGAGCGAGGAAGTTGACACTGGCACGCTACCAAGAATTAGACCAAGACAACTAATAATAATAAATTGTAATTAATTAAGAGAAACGGTCTCAGCGATGTCTCTTAGTGAAAAGATGATTTTTTAAACTTGTGACAAAATTGGTCCTGTAGGCTAATAACTAAGGGCCAACATCCTCAATGTTTATATTCTAAGGTAGCTGCTACGTTTACCTTTAAAATTATAATTTCTTATTTATTACGTGCTGTGTGCTTAAGAATTTTCATTTATTCAATTTTTAAGTTATGTCATGTTTAATATTGATTAGAAACCGTCAGTAAAATGTATACGTGCATATACACTACTTATATTTATCTCGTGTCCCTTGTCATTATTTTGGCTCTGGAATCACATTAAGATGCACTGATGTTATTAACCTTACCAAGGTGACAACCCATGAAAATAAAAATTGGTGATCCTGAAATCATTAGAGATGTCATCACAATGAATTTTCCTTTGTTTTTCAAAATAATATGTTCCATTTTGACAGTAGAGACAGTTTTTTTTATTCATCAAACACCGGTATAGAGTACTTCAATTCAACAATAAACGATGTTTATATAGAGTGCATATACATGATACAAAATGTGAGGCAGAGATTTGAAGCTGCAAATTATTATATATATGGTGTATTATTATTTAATAGATGTACATATACATTTTTTTAATTTACCAGTAGAAGTGACCTTATAAAATGGAAGCGAAAGATTCTGGCATTGTACATTTGAGGTTTTGTAGCAAATTTTAATGGTACTTGAAGGTTAGAAACCGGTTCAACCTATGAATTTGTACAATTACTTGCAATTAAATTGCAAGTATTTTCATTCACAGTACATGTACACTTAAATACAATAGTTATCCACCGACCTAAACTCCTTCCATCATTTTACTCAAATATATAAGCGTTACAATTACATGTACAGGAATCAGGAATACATAACATGAAGTACATTAATCCATTTCCACGTAATTACAATGATAACAACATTGTTGTACAGTATACATACAGTTTACATTTATAAGGAACTCTTTCTGTCCTTAACATTAAATAAGACGCAGTCATATAAAATACAAATTGGAACAATGTCAAGGATTCCATGATGTACATAAAGCCTGAAGTTTGTCATTTACCGTTGGTTTTTTTGACTTGTCGTCACAAGTCCCAGGCTATGTTTAATTAAATACTAATGATTGTAAGACGCATAGAGGAATAAATGCAAAAGTGAAAGACAGATGAGATCATATGGTTACGAACTGAAATTACATTTTTCTTTCAACAGAGTAGAAATGTTGCATTGATCTTGAAGAACTCCATTTCTATACAAAATAAAGATAAAAATGATCTCAAACTTTGGTAATAATTACTACGGTTTAGCCATGTCTAGGTTTTTATGAAATGCTAATTAACTAATTTCTACTCCAAGATTTCTACTTACATAAGATTATTGCACACTACTTTTATAGATACAATAATAAAAGTGACTCACTCAATGAGAAAGTTTTCCACGTCACCCGGATAGAATTCTGAACCAAAGTCTTCTTTCAAGCGTATGAAATTACCAATAAGATTTCCACCCTTGTAGACCAACAATGCTGGGACGCCTTCCGCTTTCTGCGGGTAGGAGTTAAATGATATAGGATCAGTCATATGTATAAAGAACTTTGTTTTGCCTATGATCGTTAAACACATTAGATACATGTGCATAAAAACTTACAAAGAGACTACTAACTCCGGCTACAGTTGCCCGTATTTTACAAAACTTGACATTACGGTAAGTAGAACTTAAAGATGAGATACACTCGTTCATTCTGACGCATTCAGGAGATCTCTAGTTGTATAGAACAAAAGAAAAACAATTGACTCAACTGACTAAACATATGTATACTGATACTTAAAATATTAAGGGCATTTAAAAAACTTACGGCATCATATATGTGAACAATGATGGAGACTTTCTCGTTTGTTTCATCCAGTACTTTTAAAAATGCTTCCCCTGAAATGAGTTCCTCAAGCTCACCAAATTCACATCTAATGGAAGCAGACCAGAAGGAAAATAAATAAAGTAAACCCAAAATTTACACATGATTCATGAAGGAACACTACAAGCCACTTACACTTCATTTTGAGTCTTCAGCATCGTATCCATTCGTTTCTTTAAAAAGTCTCGCAATACGTCGTCCGAGAGGAGATCATCATCTGATACTTCTACTAATTTTTCTGCATCTTTAAGTCTCTGATCTTCCGCCTTTGTTTTAGATTATCAAATAATAAACACAAAATATATACCCATTCCAGCAACTCGTTGACTGTATCATCCATTACATATAATATATGTTTATATTATGAACATTCATGTTGACACGAATAAGCTCTTGAAATAAAATAATAATAGCAAACCTCTGTTCGGCATGTCATAGCATGTTGAGTACACATGGCTAAAAGTTCTTGTTCCTTGGCAATTTGAGCCTGTTTCTCATGCTCTATATATGAAAAATAGATTTTGTTATTAATTATTAAAGGTGACAACATAATTATATGTGTTACACAAGCACTTTTGGCAATTTTAATAATTAATTTACGTGGTGAGTAATTAACAAATAATTAAATTACCTTTGAAAAGTTCCCAGTCTCGTAAAACTCCTTTGGGGCCCGTCTATATCAAATGACGACAATAATACATTATGTATAGAATTACAAACTTATTAAATCAAATTGATGAAATTACAAAATACTTACGTTACGAGAGTAGCCTTTCCACGGCTCTTGTGCCGTCGACAGTTTCTCGGTGTGTACTGTATTTACTGACCCGTCAATTGATGACCCTTCATTTTGCTTTGCTGGCTCATCCTCGTCCTCACTGCTGCTACAATAAGTCACAGTTTTCTCTCCCAATATTTTATCTTCAAGAGTGGACATTTTGATGCCAGTTAAAAGTTAAAACTACTCAAATTAAAACTGAGACTAAATTTTTGTCTTCTAAACAGATATTTAAGAACTGTCTAAAGGTCCAAGGATTACTTGCAGTCGTCGTCGAATAACGACTTTTTCTTTTTTTCTGATTTCTGTGTAGCGGGGATATAATATTTATCGTGACCTCGTGTTTCTTAGTCAGGTCATTTTGTGATGAAGTCTCCAGCTCGGTCATCATTGTATCCGTCCATTGCTGCAATTGGGGACTTGGACCGTCTGGCTGCACTTTATTCTCCTTTTAGAAGTAAAAACTTGAATCCAGAACACTACGATGAAAAACAAAAATTTTGGATAAAGGCGATAGAAGAGTACAGTACAGTTGATAGAAGAATTGTTTTTAGTATACAAGATCTTGAAAAGGCTTTCATTGTACAAGAAAAAGTGACTTCATGTTTACTGGATGTTGTGGAACATTTACGAAAGTAAGAAAAATATTGTTTACTGTGTACTTACATAATAATATTATTGCTTGACATTATTAACGTCACATTAATAAATTTCAGAATGTTTTTAAAAGAATTAAAATAAAAAATTTTATTTTAAAGGACTGGGACGTTAGTATGTGAAGATGAATATAAAATGTCATTAAATTCTCCGTCAAGCTGGTGGTCCTGGTCAGCAAAGCGTAAGGAATAATTTTTCATTATGTCAATAATGGTAGGTAGTAGGTAGTACTGATGTAATACTGATGATGTTTTTGTCTTTCATTTTCAGCTATTAAATATGTCGCAAGTGCTGTATGGAATATGAGCCCCTTTCGTTTCTATACACAAAAGCAAATTTCAAAAGAAACTCGTCTTGTATTTATACCTCAATTACTGGTAAGTCAAATGGTCCACAAAAAATTATACGCATTATTCAGATTATTCTTACTCTAACTTTTAGTACTAAATTATCATACAATTTTTTTTACTCTAGTCGCAGACAACTTCTATTGTAAACAATTCTTCCCTTCAAAATCGACTCAGTAAGTTGCATGATGTATTAGGGTTTACAAAAATAAAGTTTAATATCTTTCCTATTTATTTTTTTTATAAAGTTTCTTTAAATCTCCTCAATGAAATATTTTATCATTTCCTAATTACTGATTTCTTTGGGTTGTGAACAGTGACTCTACAAGACTGGAAAGACAAAGTGTCCAAATTAATCAATCCCAATGAAATTGACTTAGTTTTAGAGTTTCTAAAAGCATCTAAAGGTATAGTCATGGATAAATTGGGTGAAACTGAAATTGTCAAAGTGGTTAGTCCTTCAGGACGTCAGGTCCCTACAATAACTGCAGCTGAAAAAGGACGATTTGACATCAGTATGAAAATGTTTTTCTTATAATTATCATAATCCATCTACGATTTTACAATTTAATTTTATTTCAGTGAGGACTAAAGATAATTTGGAGAAAGATTTACATGCCATATTTCAAAAGCAACAAACAGCGGAGACTCAAGCTAGGACTGCTTTAAAAGAAGGCCAGAGAACGACGGTAATTAACTATAATACAAACAAAGAGTCAAATCTTTACGTATCTGTACTAACAATGTTAATGTCATATGTTCATACAATATTTTGATTGTTGATAATCATTCTCTCTCTGTACCAAATTCCACATGCATAATACATGGTGTATTATTTGTGATGTAGGCAAAATATCATCTCCGTACAAAGAAAAACTTGGAGAGAAGATCAGAAAAATTGTGTACATTAATTGATAATTTAACTGTAATTGGTTTTCAAATTGAAGAAGCTGAGACTGATGCGCGGGTATGTTTTCTAAATATCACAATTAGTAGATGTACTTTAAAAAATATATTGTGGTCAATCATTCAAGTGATCATATTTTTAGTATTTTTGTTTCTAAATAATATCTAGATTTTAGCTGCCTACGAAGCTGGAAAGATAGCATTAACAAAAACTTTAGACGACAATAATATGAATGTGAATCGTGCAACGGACGTCATGATGGACATGCAAGAAGTAAGTTGTGTATTTCCAGTACTTCAGTTTTATATTCTTCCTCCTGTCTCAATCTGGGTAATACGATATTATTTATTCATTTTCAGGTTTTGGATGATCAAGCCGAAATCTCAAATGCGTTGTCCAGTCCAGTCCAAGCTGATGAGGACATGATTGGTTTAGAGGAAGAACTTGAACAACTTTTGGCAGAAGAGATTAAACCTTCACCCACCAAAGTCGAGAATGATTTCTTGGATGTTAGTGCAACTGAGGAGGCATTAAAAATTCTTGAAAACCTGAATTTGGATGGTAAGGCAGACAGATATTATGAGCTCACGACAATAATCTGACTATAATTTTATCCTAAAGCAACAATGTCTAACCTGATTTCTTGTCATGTGATTGAAGGTCTAGAGGAACTTAGTAGTACTGGCCAACGGGACAAACGAATGAGTCAAGTCTAGAGAGTGACAATGACTTTCTTCTCTACTTCTGAATACTGATCACGTATTTTCATGAGTTAAAATTGAGTATTTTTTAAACACTTGTCCAGTACAAGTGTACCAAATATATAAAAAAGTTATATTTATATCATAATATTATTATTTAACGCTTATTTAATTGTAATATCAAATGTAAATCGCAACGAATCTTTAAATACTGATTTCATGTCTAAATCGCAAATTGGTGATAATATGTAGTACATATTATGTACTTATTATGAAAAAGCTATTGAAAAAATGAGATTTAGTATACGTATAATAACATGTTGAAAAATTAGAAACATATTGTTTATATTTGTATACACAATTATTGATTAGTATGCTTCATATTATTATTGTAATATGAATGAATCATGAGAAAATGTTTTGTATGAAGTCGGGAATATTTTGTAAAGGAAGACAATAAATAAATAAACAATAACCAGAAATGCTTGTAAAATCACAAACAAAATAAATTTAATACAAATCATCCAGTTTAAAAGTACAGGACTTTTTTTTTGCAAAATGAGATACACACACGATATGTCCCTATAATCTAAGTAATATGCAAATTGTTTACGGATATTTTCAATATTTTCATACAAGGAAAACCAACAAAGGAAACCACCTCC
The DNA here is from genome assembly GCA_034700945.1 of Arrhopalites spinosus. Taxonomy (NCBI): domain Eukaryota; kingdom Metazoa; phylum Arthropoda; class Collembola; order Symphypleona; family Arrhopalitidae; genus Arrhopalites; species Arrhopalites spinosus. The sequence continues at coordinate 27,449 of JAQIVZ010000192.1, read as the reverse complement.
TACCAATTAATTAAGGTCCAAGCTTGAATTGACAATTGAATAATGTTCTTCTTTTGTTTTAATAATCATCCAAGTCGTACGCTTCCTCATCTAATTCATCAAGTTGTAAACTTTGAAAGTCAACTTTGTAACGAAGTAATCCTGAAAATAAATCAAACCAAGAAATTTGTTCATTTGTCACGTCATGATTTCAAATTGCAACACCAAACCAAACGCACACTCACAATTATTGGCTACAAATAAGAATATATACTTTTGAAAAGTAAAAAAAAACGAGAAAAACAAATAATTTTCCAAAATTAAAAATGATACTTGGGACACGATGAAAAATCATAAAAATATGTAGTTAATCTAATTTCAATCAAAGCGCGTTCGTGCAAAATTGAATCTTAATTATGATCTATACTAAACTTTTTATACAAAACATAAAATTGATTTACAAAACTTTAAGCTTATAGTAAATTGTCTTTGAAAAATAGTTACTGCTTGAATATATTTAAATAATATGGTACTTATATGGAGAAAGTAAAAGAAATTAAATAATATAATAATATACTCCAAGTACTGATATAGGAAAAAACGAGAAAATATGAATGTAATATATATGCGTAGATCTTGTTCAATACTATCTATTTTAAGTATAAAGGAGGAGGTTGACTAGAGAGAGAGAGCATTCCAGCAAAAATGAAAAATCCATACACAGCAATAATTACAAAATTACAAAAATATTTATAATTAAATTAATTAATAGTAATGGCAGATTGGCGAGTGCGATCAACTCAAAAGAAACAAAGAAAACAATTTGGAGAATTCGTACAACAACATCTATTACAATCGATCAATGACACATCAAGTTCACTGGATGTAAACAAATTTTCCAACCATATACTGAAGAAGTTATTGAAGACCTCAATTAGTAATCATCAAGACAGTAGTCTACATCCTCTAATGGATCGTCAGCTTGCAATGATTGGAAATCCACTTTGTATCGAAGCATTCCTATTATCAATCATGTCACCAATTTCATTCATCTTTTATAATCACTCTCAGAATTTGAAGATCACCTCCTATTTACTATACTGACAAAAAAAGTGTAACCCACAACTATGTACTTGTTACTTCTCTTCGTGATGGTCAGTGATTAAATCGGATGTCATACAAAATAAACCCTTACCGTCATATGTCAGAATAACCTAATATATTATTTGTTTGTTTTTTTGTAAGCTATTATTGTATAAAATGTATAGTTTTTCAGTATAGCGCAAACAATTTTTAAAGAGAAAAAAATGAAACAAATATTCATTTTCTGGTTTGTCATTATATAATTTTACACAAAACAAAGAAGAATACTCACCTCCCATTCCTCCAAACCCTCTTACCTAGAAAGAAACATTTAAAAAAATAATATTAGTATTTCTGTCATAAAATATGCCAGTTAATTACAATATGAAGCATGTATAAAGTGAAAAAAAGGGAAATAATAAGTAATGTTTTCTCACGAATTGGGATCCTTCCTGAGACTTATCGGTAATGATTTCTAAAGTGGCTCCAAAAGTCTTGTAACTATTAGCTATCCACTCTAACAAGGGCTGACATTCCACTAATTCCAATTCCACACCAGTCTAAAAAATTAAAATATATGCTAAGAATAAAATGACGACCTTTTACTTGATAATAGAGGAAAGACTTATAGAAAAACACAAAATAAACTTTTTTCAAAATAAAAAAAACACTACTTACTTTGAAACTTATTCATATATGTAAGTACGTACCTCCTTATCCGTAAAATGAGTTTTGTCCTTTTCTTGCTCCGGAGTCAAATGCAAGACTTTTTCTTCTCCTGAACCATGATTTTTTAACACACTGAAATTGTAAATAAATACTATTAAATAAGCACAATAATATTGAATAATTATGTAAGATGTCATAAAGTCTTTAGTAATAGTAAATAAATAATCTATCACTCACTAGCGCTGAATGTCCAAGTTTTCCCAACAAATGAGCGTTTCTACAGAGCCCAGCTCCAGTGCCTAAAGAATTAAGAATTGTGCTAACATTATAATAGGATAATCCTATTAGTAGGCTATTAGGATTACATGAAACTTACTGTATAATAGGTAATACATTTTTTTAAAAAATTGAGCATAGACTGTTAAACTTACTTTAAGGGTATCTTCTACACCGAAGCAATATTTGCCAGTGTCTTGACTGATCTCATCAAAGTATCGACCTAAAACATGAAGAATAAAATACACATGTGTAATACTTGTATCATGATCAAAAGCATTACATGTAGTGACTTTAATTCACTGAATTATAAAGATAAAATCACACAAAATTTCATAATAATGTCCATGTATTTTTGTACCAATCAATTTCTTTTCTTGAATAAATTTCACATTCTGGAGAGACTCTGCTGCCAATTCGATTGCTTGATTGAACCCGTTTTCTCCACCATAGGATACATCCACAAGCTTTATTACTTTCGCTTGTAGTCGCTAATTACATAAAAAAGAAATAATGCAAAACATGACATAATATACACAAGTAGTGTGGTGTGACACAACACACACATGACAATATGTTGAAGATCTCAAGCACAACTGTGGTTTTCTCTAAAGTTTCGTAATGTACCATAATTAGTATTCAATTATTCATTATGTATGAATCTTACCGGATCGAACATATCTGACTGACTAAGCTCAGTTTTAAAATCCGCAGATCCGGCCAAGATTAGTCCAGCAATATTAGGCTTGTCGTTTGATATGAAAAGTTGTGTGGCTACACAAGAAAAAAAATTATTTTGCATATTAATCGTCTATTGAAAATTAAATGAGTAGAAATCAATGAAGTCTCACGTCGAGAGAAAAGTAGTCCTATTGAAAAGTACTTTACCATCTGTATAGTACTTATTAAATACTTACCTACTTCTGCAACTTTTCGTACATAATTGTGCCGTTTCTCCATTCGCAGACGGGCAAAACGCAAGGCAGACTGACCACCACGACCTAAAAAAAAAGTTTATTAGTTTCAAATTTATATTATGTATCATAATTTTATATTTCACAAAAGAATGATTTCAAGTTTTAAACTACAATAAAAAAAACAACAGTTAAATTCTACATATTACTGCATAAATATTATGATTCGCTTCATTATTACATTTTGTTTGTTAATTTAAAAATATACACAAAAAAGTCCTTGTCATCATTAGTGGATGAAATGCGGACAAAGTTTACAAATAACTAATAATAAAGTTTAAGAGGTTAAAGAGCGATTTCTCAAAAAAAAGTTGTCTGTAGAATGTACATTATTATTGTCTGTACTGTGGTTAGAAAATCAGAAACAATAATATGAATTACATCGAGTGTATACTAACCACTAACCGTGTTTTTTTGGAAGATCGACTGTGAACTTATGAAGAACTTCGCCTAAAAAATAGAAAACAAAATAAAGTAGCCCATTCAGACAATTAAAACACTATAATTAACGTAATATTGTGTCCTTACGAGTATTTCCTTGCAATGTTCCAAACAAGGCTCCATTACCGTCCATCACGATAAAACCGAATTTATTATCGTCTGCCTATAAAAATAAATAAAGTAAACATAAAAAGGATTAATATATTGCACGACAATTACAAATAAAATTAATAAATACAAAGTGAACGTGTCATCACATGTAATAAATTATTGGCCATGTATGTGGTATTTGACATTACAACTACATTTGAATACGATAACTACTTCAGTAAAAAATATATAAGGGATTACAAACTCACCAACAAGGCGGTCAACGCCTCCGTATGAAACTACGATTTAAAAACAAAACAATATGATATAAACTCTGGTGATGGTCAAAATTTTGTATACCATATCTTTAACATTTTAAAATTGACTACACTAGAATCATCAAACTATACCTTGTTGTCGCAAAGGTATAAAGAAGTGTTAATAGGCTTAAATGGTTCAAAGTCAATGTTAACTTTCTTTTCCTTGCCCTCTTCTGTGACTATTGTACCGCAGTAAATAACAAGTCCATTGGGAGGAACTGTAATTAGTTATATAAAAGGTTGGATGAATTTGGGGTCAACATATTTGAACTACATAATCCACACTAATTATAATAAAATTACACAAACCACAAACAAAGATATTGAATGTAGACGATTCAAATCATGTAATAAAAAGAATATTGAGACAAATTACCCTTTGTGTACAGTTTGAGCTTTTGTTGAACCGAAGTAATGGCCCCAAGAACGGAAAGTCGGTTAACTCGTGATTTAATATTAGACGCCGTTCCAAATTCATCTGCTAACATTTTACTAACTCTGGAAATTTGGTCTTTTGGAGGGATGATTAGTGAAATCATACTTGTGCCATTTCTAAATGTTTTTTTTAAAAAAAATACACATCAATTGCATTTTCTGTCATCCAAAAAAATACTTCAAAATAATTTGACATAAATAATGATTACATATCAAGTTATACATACCCTCTAGCTAACTCCAAACTTTTAATGAGCTTTTTAATTTTCCACACTAGTAAAAAAAAATTATACAGACAACATTATATATTATTTCATGATAAAAATCCTTAGTAAAATATTTAACCATGATATTAAAAAATGAGAAATTAAAATTTAATTTTTAAAGCATGCAAATGTACGATACATTTTCTGTCAATTTTTAAAGATTATCATTTTTATGTACTTACTTTCTACATTTCGGTCGGCCGAAGACTCGTCCGACACGTACGGGGAGGCTGACATTATTGCACTTTTTGTGGTCAACAAGTCACCGGGTTTTTATAATATTATTGACACAATCTGAGCACCAAAAAACCAACTGAAATTTCAAGGAATGATTAAAAATATGGAAAACAAAATCGGCATGGAACGTACTTACATTGAAAACATACTAAATTTGATGCGTTTCTACTTGCCCGGCGAGGGTTTGAAATTAAAAAAAAATGATCCAATTCATTTCAAAGAGCCTTGTTGGGTTTATTTTAATTTTGTAGTCATTTAAATATTATGACAACATGAGTGGAGGCTTGGTCCCGAGCAGGAGTACCGTGTACGTGTCTAATTTTTCCTTTTCATTAACAAACAATGATTTGCATCAAATTTGTCAACGATTTGGCCGCGTTATCAAGTAAGTACATATGATTTTGCATGTTATTCATATATGTACATACGCTTGAACGAATGGGGAAAATTATTTTGCATGTTATTTTAGAGTAACAATTGTCAAGGATCGACAGACCAGAAAAAGTAAAGGAGTTGCTTTCGTCTTATTTCAACATTCAGTTGATGCTGTCAAAGCTGTAAGGGAGCTTCATGATTCAGAGGTACATTAGAATATGTGGGCCCAAAACAAAAGTTGACGATTTGAATAAGATTATATAGAATTTACATGTTTTTCATACATGTATATTTACAGCTATTTGGAAGGCGATTGAAGTGTGGGATTGCAAAAGATAATGGTCGTGCACAAGAATTTATACGTAGGAAAGAATATCCAGAAAAGTCAAAATGCTATGAATGTGGTGAAGAAGGTATGAATCATACCTGGTATAATTGATTGTGGTCAATAATTACAATTTACAAGTGTATACTTACATTTTTCTATTATCATTTTTAAAAGGACATCTCAGTTATGCTTGTCCACAAAATGCTCTGGGACCACGAGAGCCACCCAAAAAGAAGAAAAGAAAGAGACGGGAGGATGGAATTTTAGACAATGAACAAGCTGATGATAATTCAGATTCATCTAGTGAAGATTTTTCCCTTAGCTCAGCAATAAGAGATGAGGTTAGTTAGTTTCTGATTATTTTTTTCATTATATTTTCTTCATTATACAGTAGTATGCAGTTAATATGCACTATATACTACTGTCTAGTAGATAATTTTAGATGGAATGTTTCATTATTATTATTAGTGTGTATTATTAGTATGCATGGAATAAAAGAAATTATTCTTTATGACAAATAGCAAGCTAAAGTGGACGAAGAGGAGTATCGCATCAAAGTTGCAACAGGAAATTATATAAGTGGAAATTATATCAGTCCTACTGGGAGTACATCTCAATCCAGTGAGCCTGAAAAGAAAAAACGATTTAGACGAGATGCCTACTTTAGTGATGAAGAAGAAGTGTTCGATGACTAAATATGTGAGTCATTTTAATAATTTACATGCTAACATGATGGGAAGAATATTCACAGGAATTTCTTTGTTCCTACCACTCTTACTTCTGTCATTTGCATTAAAATATTTTGCATGAGTTTATTATCCCATACTATCTCTACAAAGACAACTAGACTGTTGATAAACTTTTGTTCATTTTATGGAAATATGCTTGCTTGTATCGCATGCAGTAGTTATCATTTGTATTCTATAGCCTGGACTTGCAAAATATCAAGTCAACTTTCTGTCATGTAGTCTAATTAGTTTACTGACTATAAAAGTATAGATATTCATACATGTTTCTGTGTAGAATCACACTGGTCAAGACTACTACTTCTCCTTGTTGAAAGCTCATTTACACAACCGAGGTTACAAGAAATTGGCAAAGAGAAAAAAGTCTCTCACACGATACCTGGTTGCCGACTGTGCTGGACATTTTTTTTTTACTCGCCACAAAATCAAGTGTATTCTCAAGTTACCCTCCTCTAGTTTTACAAGTGAGACAAAAAAATTTTAATTATTTTCAATTAAAAATCATATTGTTTTAGAATCTTTGAATTTTAGTCTTCTACATTTTAAAATTTGTGTTAAATTGGCTTTATAAAAACTATTAATTATTCATAGACGGATTATAATGGCTGATCCAGTACTTGGAGGACCAGGAGCAGCAGCAGCAGCAGGCGTCGGAGGACCTGGGGGACCTTTCGGAGGACCTGGTGGACCTTTCGGGGGTTTCGGATTCCCTGGCCTTGGTGGAGGTTTTGGTCTTGATGCAAACGCTGGTGGACTATTTGGAGGTGGTGTACCATTTGGTGGACTTGGTGGGTTCGCACCTTACATTCCCGTAACTCCATTAGGAGCCCTTGGTGGATACAAAGGAGATTTACTGGTTCCAATCATCGTTGTTGGTGTGGCCCTCTTTTTACTTCTCATCATTGTCCTTGCTGTGAAGGCTGCCTTGGTTTGGAAAATGGAACTTTTGGACAGCGTGACTGGCAACAAAGTTGGTAGAAGTGTAGCTGATGTCCCTCTAGCTCATAGTCCCGAACAAATGAATGACCTCACTTCCATCGTCTTGTCAGCTCTCGAGTCGGAACGATGCCTAGAGAAAATCATCTGTCAAATTGGAGCGTATGGTCGGGGGACTTCATGGCCAACTTATTTCTCGTAAGTATCACTTATTTTCTTTTCATTACATTTATAAAAATTATTACGTTAGCCCTAGTTAAGCCTACTTTACATTTTAATTAGAATACAAGATTATTCATATTGATTGTGTTATCGTTAGCCGCATGGATTGTTAAATTATACATGCAAAACATACAATGCAAATTCAAACTATTAATTTATGTGTATTGTTTCTTGTGAATTTTTCTTTCATGTAGGATGATTGAATCCGTGGTTCCAGCCGACTACAAACAATCTCTCTCATTACTAAAGAGTTCAGCCCAGGGACTCACATCTTGTGACACCTTACAATGTGGAAGCAATAATAAACCTCACGATAATGCATCCCAAAATAGTCCAGTCGATAATTCGCAGCAACAACAACAACAACAGCAACCACAACAAAATGGAACTCAAACAAATCCTAGCAATCATTTATAAGTGTATTTATTTTACAATTTAGTATAGTCGCAATATTATTATTTTTGTCATAAATATTTATTATTAGTAACAATTTTAGCCATTAGTCATATCATGTCTACAAAAGAGAACACAAAAAAACTTACAAATAATATGTAGAGTTTATTTAACTGATTTTAAATCCGGAATATTTTAATTGTACTCTGCATCTTTTTGCTACTTTTGAGATAAAAATAAATTGAAATAACAAGAGTGATTTGATATGTAAAGAATACAAGATAAACATTGTTCAGGATTCATTTTTTGCATGTACATACTTGTATGATCTTTCCGGCAAAAATTAATTATTTTTGGAAATCAAGTTTAATTTAATCATTCATAAAGTATGATATCATACCATCGGTGTATTGTTCTGCTAAAATTTAAATGATCGGCAAAAAAATTTTTTTTTGGTCATTCAGTTTTTTTCTCACAAGTTCAGAGAGCATTACCAGAATTTAAGTAACTTTTAGAGTTTTTGGGTGTATTGTTTCTATTTTTACGGGGACACATATTCAAGTGACAGGTCACAACTACAAATTATTCGAATTGACTCCTATCATTGTTGAAGATATGGAGAACCGACATAATCAACAACGGACATTGGATCATAATATTGCCATTGGCTGTGCTAATTTACTGGAACAAATTGACAGTAAGATTTGTATTTGTACAATTATTAGAATTTGATTAGAATAATAATATTCCACGTACACATCATGAATAAACAAAAAGGACTAATTTGAATGTGTGTATTTTACATGTAGAGAGACTTTTGGTTGTTCTGAGGGATGGACGAACGTTCATTGGATTCCTTCGGTCAGTGGACCAATTTGCCAATCTGCTTCTTCAAGATTCCGTAGAACGTATTCATGTGGGTGATCGTTATGGTGATATTCAAAGAGGGATTTTCATTGTTCGGGGTGACAGTGTGGTGCTCATAGGGGAAGTTGTAAGTTCTATTTATGAATACCACAATTGAGTCATGATTATTAGTACAAAAGCATCAAAAACCAATAAAAGTCTTAATATGAATGAATCAATGTAGGATGAGGAGAAAGAACGGAGTGCACCCCTCACGAAAGTAGCAACAGAGATTATTTTGGAAGCTCAACAAAAAGAGCAAGATCTCAAGGCTGAACGTGATTCACGAAGAGTTCAAGCTTTGAGGAGCCGAGGACTATCCTTTGCCGCTGATGCTAATGATGGCATAGCTGAAGAGACATAAAGTACTACGAGCCTTAAAATATTCTAATAATAATTATTAATATGCACTGACTAAATTAACTTCAATTACTATTTATGAACTACTAATAATTATCAACAATAATATTTTGTAGTTTTTGATGAAGGAATTTTTTTTTTTCAAGCTGTTTTCTTTAAGAGCAAACGTATGATTTATGAGTGAGTATTTACTACAATGTATACCCATTTAAACCTGATGAAATAAAATTAAATCATTATATTTTTACGAAAGAAAGTTTTTATTTTTTATGTATCCTTTCATGAAGGCGGCAAGTCAAACGACAATGAGGAATTTTTGAAATTTTAAATTTTAATTCAATTTTAAGATTTTTTAATTTTTTTTCTTCTCATATCTTGGCTTCGTAAACTGGCAATTCGTAGTATTCTAAGGCAGAGTTTCTCTCAACTTTCTGTCAACTTTTAATTTGGTTCTAAATAATTTGTTAACTATATCATGGAGAATACGGCTAAGCTTAAAGTGGAGGACATCAATTTTGATGTAGACTATGGTAAGCTTTTTCTTTTTATAATTCATGACATTTTAAGTATGTATTTTTCAGCATTCATGAAATGATTAATAAACTCGTGTGTTTTTTGTTTCTGTTTTGTACTTGATATGTATGTGGACATTTTTGGAATGGAGTAGCAGGAAAACAAATTTCAGAAGAATTTGGAAATGAGACTTTTTTAGAAGCTGCTTTAGCAATTTTTGAAACTCCAAAACCAGATCCTGCAAGTCGAATCATTCCCATTCAAAAAAGAGAACAATTAGAAACTTATAGTAAATTACAAACTGATATTAAGCAGCTACAAAATAATAAGAAAGAAATAGATGATGCAAAGGATAAACTGGTAAGTCATTCTATGTTATAAAATGGCATTATAAATAATAATAAAAACAAGTAAATGACAATATACTTACACGTGAGTATGTACTGATAAATTACACTAACATTTTACTACATGATACATTACTATTATTGGCTTATTTCAAAAGTGACAACTGAAAAGTACATTGCAGACATGCACATTTAATAAACAAATATACATAGCGACCAATTGTGATTCACAATTTGGGAACTAAAACGCCAAAGTCATTTTTTAAATACAAGACAATGTCCACTATTATCCTGAAGTATGATAATATCAAGTTATTAAATTAATCTTTCCTGTTCTACTAGATTACCCAAAAGAAGATGTTTGACTCTGTTATAGCAAAAATGATGGCTACAGATATGAATTTAATGATGGAAGACAAGAAACCTATTTATACTATATCCGAATCACCCGAGTTCAGAACTGTAGAGGCTCCCAGTGACCATCTGCCCAGTGACGATCTGCAAGACATTCTGGACAGTTTTTTTATAGTTCGAGATTAAGGAAGTATCATATGGTACTGCTGAAACATATCAAAAGAAGACTTTACCCTGTTTCTTAGTATTATGAAATAATATAATGTATAACAAAACCAAACAAAAAATAAATATTTTCAATTTTTATGAAATATCCATAAATGCACAGTGCATTATGCACTGAAAGGCATAAGTAATTTCTCATGAAGAATCTTTACAAAATTTTCCCAAATGAATTGAATACAAAGCCTAAACTGAGGGTCCTGCTGGGAGCGAAAAAAGAATTCAAATTAAATTTTTTTGTTCAATTTTTTTTCAATTTGTTCATGAATTCATTTATTAAGCTTAATTACTAAGTACTTGCCAAAGATGCAAAACTTAAGTTCAACATTGTTAGGTGTATGTAGGCAGCCTTCTTGTTGTGTCCAGCTTCAGTTTGTTAGGTGGAGAAAGCCTCGTTGGATTCCAATGACAAAAAGAAGAATGTTGTTCGTCCCTTCATTTATTCGCCCACCCAAAGAACAAATGAAAGAAAAAAATTTTTTAGATGACAAATTTAAGGGCTTGTGGAAAAGTATCAAGTAAGTAATTGTGACTTTATACTATACTATTATTAACAGTTACCCTGTGAGCTTATAACTGATTCATTTTAAATTTTAAGGACTCATGAAATGGCAAAATTAGCACAACAAAAACAATTAGAAGAGTCAGCAGAGACCCACTTTCTTTATGAAGCTGAAATTGACAAGATGATTCGACAAAATGAAAAAGAAAATGCTGAAATTAGTGCTCTACGAGAACAGCATCGTGCCGTGCAATGGGTCAAACTTGAAGCAGAGATTCAACGAATTCGACTTGAGAAGGAATGTGAAGAAGAAGAAAAATTAAAACAGACAGAAGAAGAAATAAAACAACAGATGGTATGAGATACATATTAAATATTTTAATACTTTAATGATCGCACAATTAAATGTAAAGGTATGCTATTACGGTCTTGCCAATATTAAATATTTATTTCTATTATAGGAACGTCTTAAAACTGCCATCAAACCAGAAGATGTTGATGATGCCATTGAAAGCGCTCTCAACACTGAAGTAGACTATAATTATGCTATAGATAAAAATGGTAATATTTATCCCGGTAGACATAACAATTCTGTTCCTCGAAAACCTGACCGAGAAGATGAGCAAGACGACAAAAGATTAAAAATTAGAGCGTAGCACATAAAATTTTAGTACCATGAAGTTAATCCACGTTAAAAAATATAAGTTTGTACAAATAAAACAATTTTATTGACAACAACAATACACAACATATTATGTTACATTCTGGTTTCTTTTAAAACTTTGTAAATTACAAATTTTAGTAAAGTGTGTTGTATCTTTACTAAAGATTCTTTAGTGCCTCTTTCATGAAATTTTTACCATTTTTGTTTCTCTTTGTTATACATCTACAAAAACAGTGAAATCTACGATATTTTAAACTTATTGTTCCCCTCATTTTGAGCTGTTCAAATTTAAAAGATTCGTAAGTCTATTATGAATTGATACATATTACATATGATATATAAAGTATACATATTGCATACCTCAGTTTTGTATGGGTCCAGTATCTTAGTTCAGTTAAATCTTATTTTTAATTGACAAACTGATTGAATTAGATTTAATAATTATATTGTAGAGGTATGTACAATTAGTAATCAGAAGTTCTTATGATATAAATACATATTCTCATTATAAATTAATTAGGTAGTTGTTTACTGTACTGATAAACAGTAAGAAAAAAGAAACGAGAGGAGGGAGAAAGTACCATGAAAAAATAATCGTTTTGTGTTTACAGTGCACTGTAAACACTGCAGTGTGTCCAAGTGAAATGGGAAAGTAAGATTGGGCAATGTTGCCCACGATAAAGGAGACGTGAAAGGTTCACGGTGAAACATACCTTTTTCCTTCCCCAAAAACTTTTAACATTTCGCTTGGACATACTTCATGATAATTGATATAAAAAGTACACTTTCTTAAAAATACACAATGTACACCAAAAATATACATATATATATACAAATATTATTATTGTATTTTATACTGTTCTTAGAACTTATTGACCAGCCTTAGGACTACTACTTTGGAGGTTCTTCAGAAGCCTCTGGAGGTGGGATAGTGGCCACTGGTACAGGTTCAGGGGAGGAATCATTAGATGATTCAGGACTAGTAGTTTGTTGGAAATCAGTGGCTGTTGTCGCATCACTCATATCATTATTTCTAGATCGTCTTTCAACTGAAATTGAAGATTTGGAAGATGATTCTTCTGTCCTGTCTCCCCATGCTTTCACTGTGATGCTCAAGTCTCTTAGACATGTGTTCATATCCTCTAGTAAATTTTTTACTAGTAGTACTTCCCTTTGTAGTTGCATTGTTCCACGATCTTGAGTTCCTCTGAAATCTTGTATTAATTGATCACTTCGTTTATCGACTTCAAAAGCATACCTGTCAAATCAAAAATAAGTAGTTCATCATTCCATTTTTTACAATTGAAGACAAGACCTTGTCTCAAAATAGGTTGCCTCTTACTTTTCCATTTTATTCTTTATTCTAAGTAGAATATCATCAGCCACTTCATTTGTGGCTCGTGTAATGCTATGTTGTTGTTGCTCCGCTTCTTTTTGTTGTGGAATTCCATTTCCTCCTGACGAATGATCCAGGCGTTTCGTGTGTTGAGTAATGACAATTTCCATGGCGTCTTTACTAAGCTTACCATGGTCCTTCAGATTTGGGAAAATGACTCCTTTCCTTTGGTGTATTGACCTACATGAAAATTAACATTGTCGGGGGTGATAGTGACATTACTAAACATACAAAAAGTTCATTTTATATAAATCAAAATATTACCTAATATCCTTCATTCCAAATTGTGGATACAATAGGCTTCTATGTTGAAGTGCATCTTCAAGCTGACTTGCAACCTGTGTCATAATTTGGATAAAAAACCTGACTCATTAGATTTTGTTAAAATTATATCGTTCGTGTTTCATAGAAAGTGACCTGTCATTACATTGTACAGACAATGCTAAATTGGTAAGTTTACCTTGACTTGTTGTACAAGTTGCATATATTCTCCTTCTCGCTGCATTTTACTGATATCACAGACAGCCAGTGCAACTAATAGGCTCATTAAAATGACTGAAATAAAGATGATGAAAAGGGCAAACATGAGATGACTTGTAAATGGAACGATGGTTGTATTCTTATCCTTATCTATAAATGTTCTGGCCAATTCAATTTCTCCAATCATCATGGCGAAAGTCTGAAAATCAATATTATTAATGTTAATTACTAATCATTCATCCAAGGGAAAGGTAGAAAGAAAAATAGGGAGAAAGATTGGGGGAAAGCTAGGCAGAAAGATTGAGAGAAAGGCAGAGAGAAAGATGGAGAGAAAGGTAAATATTGCATGGTAGAATCCATGACTTACTTTGAGGAAAGTAAAACCAACACTGTCAAACTCTTTGTGTGTACGAAATAAGAAATGAAGGGTAAGACTAAATGCAAATAATAGTCCGAGATATGTAAATATACATTTTAGTATGTTGGTCGCCTGTGAAATGCCCCAGAAAGTTAATTTCATTGTTTATTTTTGAGAAAACCAATTAAATTAAGGATTTGAACTTACAACAGCAGCAAACATTCTGATGTAAACTCCAAAGACGGGAATTTTACCATATAACGTCACCTATTAAGGCCATCAACTCACATTGTATTCTTCATGGAAATTTTTATTTGGTACAAAAGAGGAACTGTAAAATGTGAAAATACCTGAATAGTCCATCCAACGATTAAACAAACAGCAGCAAAATGATCTCTTGCATCTACAAAACTAGCCACACCACACTCAGCTAAGGATAACATGCCAACAGAGAAGACCAAAACCAATTCCAACATATTTTCAATCTATAATAATATCAATAAAATGGTTTTGACATGTAATCAACAATGTACGATAATATTACTAGTATACTATGCTAAATATAAATAAATAGGACTAATGAAAAAGAGAAAAGACCTGAACAACATAGTGCAAAGGAGCTTGAACAAGTTGAATCATTTCTCGTATGCCCAAACAAGCGGTCAATATCCTAAAAAATAGTCAACAGTTTTAAAAATAATTATCAATGATTTTTAGTAAGGGAAGGAGTTAAGAATTTTCAGTAGTTTTATTAGAATTAGTTACGAACCACAGGATGGACCAAATGACAATATTTCTTGTACTATCCATACAAAAACTAGAACGATGAGAAACGAGTAAGGCCTCAGAAGAGACAGGGCCTTCGAGAATTGGAGTATTCCCATCCATGGTCATATTACTCTCAAGCTCAGCTGCAGCTGTACTGTCACTTTCATACTCCATGAAGATGACAGCGGTCAAAAATGCAAGGAACACAGCAAAGAGAAGCATGTCCAAGTACAGATACCATTTGACTTTTTTCCATTTGAGTCTTAAAAGGCTCTCACAGACTGGATGACTGAGGATACTTGTGTCCTTACACCGGGTTAGTCCATGGAGGACTCCAGCCTCGGGTAGGACAGACTCTGTCTCCTCCCTACTTTGCATGCTGAGCAATTTATCATTGGGAATGTCTTTCGGGAAAAAGGTGAGACAGGTGTAGTCAAATTGAATGTAAAAATGTTTTGACTCGGCATCACATGTGTCTATGTTTGATGACACACATCTGAAATCATTGTTTCGTATTATTAAATGTGTGTACTTTATTTATTAAAATTATTATTTACTTGTCTAAAAATGGTCGAATGAGGGCAGGAAACTTTCGACCCATTGACAATAGACTTGCTCCGTCTGCAAGATTATAATTAATAAAATAAATACGATAATAAAAAATGCAGGTACATGTTATATATTATAATACAAACCAAGTAATTCTGCTCCAAGCTCTGCCAAAATCATGACCGCATCAGGAGAGCCAGTCTGCATTGAAATTAGTAAAGATTTAAGTTCTAAAATTGGAGCAATGTACCCCATGTAAATTTGATGAGTACCTGTGTGGCATAGTACAGTGCAGACTTTCCATCATTATCTGTAGCATTGACTGTGATCCCCGCAGAAATTAATTTCCGAAATGTTGCTCTACATAAAAAATATAACATATTTTATTTTATGCAATTAATTATTATTTCCAACAATAAATTTCTTAATATTTAGGAAAAACTAGTCACCCCATTTTTCCATAATCAGACTCCATTCCTTCACACGTCTCAGCTGCATGATGCAAAGCTGTCTTTCCAAAACTTTTAAATAAAATTTAATCCCTTTATTTCATTTTTTACATAGGAATACAACATGTGAACAGAAATTTAATATTGTTTACAATTTTTAACTAGTCCATTCAGTCATTCATTAAAAAATTGAGATTTACCCGTCTTTGGCGTGAATGTCTGCACCATATTCTAAGAGAACCTACAACAGAAAATTTTTCAGTGAATTCTCATGCAATGTTTGAAGCTAATGACCTTATCCCAATTTTAACAGTTTTTTAATCATCAGTTATCTTTTCTTTACTTCTACGTCAATACTAAAATATGACACTATTCAGTAATTTTCTGATGTTCACAGTCCAATAAATTTGACAGAGTCAAAAACATGTTCAGTGCACTTCCCACAAATTAATCTCAACACTGTGAAGTTTATCATATTTGTGCCAAGTTATGTCAACTGAAAACGTTTTGAGCTACTATTCAACAATAATACTATATAAATTATAGACACAAATATTTGGTCATAGTGTTTCTCTGTTTGGAAGACGATGAAGTTTGTTTACTCGTTCATAGGCAAATACATAAATAAACAACATTTCATTGTATCATATTAAATATCTCAATTATTTTTCTTCTGTTAGTCATTGGGACTTAGAATATGGAAGTAGTCCAACAAATATTCAAACCACAATCATTGAGTCATTTCTATACATAATAACCTACAGACATTGTTATTCATCATTTTGTGGCAAATGACTTGTTCATATTGCCCAACATTTGGTGAAGGTGTATATAGGACAAACTTTTTCTATTAGACCAGCAAATGTATATTTAGGTAATTTTTTAGTAGGCCTCAATATACAATCTTGGCCTTGTGTACTTCGGTTAAGGATGAATGATAAAAACGGGTATGAGGGGAAGTAGTATTGGTCATAATAAATGGACAAGAAAATGGATTCCAATTTCTTCCAATCAACATGATCTACTACAATAAATATTTTCTCCCCCTTGATTCAAGCTACCTTATCTATGATAATCGTTCCAGGCCATCCAGGAGAAAGCTCAGGATGGGACAAAATGCATGAGAGTTTTTTTAAACGTCTGAAGTAGTAGACAATATTACTTATAATAATAATAATAATATTTCATTTATAAATTGCCTACTACTTGTACAAGTAGTATTGTATATATATATATAGATGTATGTAGATTGGCATGGCGTGACTGAGGGAATAAAGGTGTTTCCGTCAATTCAACTAAAATGTGACGTATAAAATAGTTTTTTTTGAGGGGGACTACACTTTTTTGTCATCTTGTAAAAAGTAAAGGAGCGAGTGGACCACTTTACCGATTGTGAGAAAAATCAATATCGAGGAACTCTCATCATAAATTATTCGATACACATGTAGTGGCTGTATATGTTGTGTATATATGTATACATGTGTGTAAAATGGTTGATGGCCTCTCTTTATAATACTTACACTTGCTCTTTTTCCTCAGTGCCCTATATTTCCATCTCATAAATACTCTATACCATTTTGTTTCTGGCCTGTCTCCCTTTAGTTTTTGGGTGAAATTATCTTATTGTGGCTAAAATGAATAAATTCCCTTTCCCTCTCTCTCCTTTCTACAAGCGCTCTCTCTCTCTCTCTCTCTTTTAAAAGAAAGTCCAACATTTACTTGAGTCAAGTATACTTGCATCACTTAAGCATTCCAATTGGAATTTTTTTATCAAGAGTGAACAAGTTTATCTTTTACATGCTATAAGTACTTGTTCAAGTCATAAGTGTATCTTATACACTACATTGATAGCTCTTTTAAAAAAGAGAAAGTCATTTAAAACATGAACTTGAGCTGGCGAAGAATAAAATTATAAAATAAAGTATAGTTGGTATGCAATTAGTACGGTAAAATGTACAAATCAACAATGCACACTGTACTAAAGTAATTGACAATGAAGAGCCATGAGAAGTGAATAATTTACCTCGATACTCCAAATGTCATCTACTCTGGCGGCCATATGTAATGGTGTCATTTTTTGTCGATCTAAACATAAATGCGACATTAAATTGTAAATATATGTCATGAAGAGAATTACCGGAAAAGTTTTGTCAAAAATGTACAGGGTTGATAGTAAAGGACAAATTTTTTAGTACCTCGGGAATTGACGTCACAACCTGCGGACGCCAAAATTTTACAACAGTCTCCTTGTCCTGTCCCCACATAAAATACATGTAAATTAAATTTATCTAATCAATTCCATCATATGCTGTAAAAAAATGAGGGTGATGACAAACCTGCACCGGCACTATAATGTAAAGCATTAGCACCAAATTTATTTCTGGCATTAATATCTACTCTATAATTGAGAAGAACTTGGACAGTTTCAGGACTGGAGGCAGCTGCGTACAGTAAGGGTGTTCTCTCTAAACTATAATTGCAATTAAAGTATTTTATTTTTTTAAATAAAAAAATTAACTCAAATATTTTTCTATACTTTGTATCCGGTTGATCTTTCTGTGCTCCAAAGTCCAATAAAATTTTGGCCTACATAAACAAGATTTGGAGTGAGACATGTACATATTAAATAAACGTTTTTAAAAAAAATTCAAATAAAATTCAACTGGGGCTTCATTATTACAAATGATTAAGTATTTTTACTACTTTTATTTAGTATGATAATTAATTTTACAATTGAGCTGTGCCCATGAAGTGTAGCAACATGAAGAGGCTGCATGGAAAATAAAATTTTACATGACTCAATGTTTTTGAATTTCTTGAGAAAGAAAATGAATAAGAAAAGGGAAAGAATGTACCCATCGACCGGAAGTGTCAACGACAGAGTTAGGGTCAACACCAGAAGCTAAGATTCTTCGAACTTTGTCAATTTTATTCTGTTCAACGGCTGAGATGAGCTCTGATTGAAGAACGTTATTGTCATGAATAGATCCTATACGATTGATACGTTGACCAAAGTCACAAATAACAATAATATACTACATTATGACATATCACACAAATGACTATCTGCAGTGCAATTATGATTATTTCTGCAAGTAGTTTACAATGTCAAATAAATAGAGACAGAAAATAATATATTGTACATATACAAAGCCTAAATTTTATATGCATGGAAAACATACAAAAAAAATTACTGATCGTGAGTACAAAATAAATAAATGTCAACACAAAAGGGTACAGATTATTAAGGGAAAGAACCTGGAATCGTGCCCTCAGACGTCAAATGATTTCTTGATCCGGATGGAGCGACAGCTCCATTGGCTTGAACTTTAGTCTTTTTATTCTTCATCTCGTCACTATTGTTGATTAGTGATCGAGAGGGATTCTGATCTGAGAATAAAGTTTCATAGGTGAGAGATGCAGGCTCAAGGAGAAGAGCTGTGATTGAAGATTGAGTTGTAGTACAAGCTGAGGAAACTCCCGAGTCTGTAATTTTTTGTGAAATAAAGTTGGATGAGGAACTTAAACTTTGACTTGAAGAGTCCAAATTTTTCACTACATTTGTCGTCTCACTCTCAATGACACCAATACTGTATCGCTTGTCTGAACTTTCTTTGTGAGATTTATTCTTTTTGGGAGTTACAGTTCCTTCCAAGCCAATAACTTTACCATTTGTTGTCTTAATTTTCTCTTGTTTCTTACTACTACCATTAGCCTCTTCATCATCTCTATCGAAGAAGCCAAGAGACGTGGAAACTAGACCATCTAATGTTGCGATATCCAAACGAGTCAATTCTTCTTCTTCAATATTTATCACTACCGAATTTCTCTTCCCCTTTGAGTGCTCCTCTTCTTCATCTTCTTTATGAATCACTCCACTAACTGTCTTGTGCCCATGTGTTTCTTTGTGTTGATGATTCACAGCCCTACTCAATTGTCGATTATGTTTGGATTTTTTCTTCCCTGAAGACATTACTCATCATAAGACGCTAGCCATCTTCATATGTCCATCATGGAGATAACTAGAGAGCATCCTGAAATTATCACTTTTATTTTCACTAGGCTATTTCTTCATAAGAGACTATGTCGAGCTTATCATGTTTAAATGTGTTTTTTACATATTAAAACTGTGGAAAATTTAATACTGCCAATGATTTTTTGTCCATGTTTCTTTGTGAACTATAGATACAATGTAGATTAAGAGACAAAAATGTAAGCTCATTTTCCTTGAATTGATTGTGACAAGAATAGTATTATAAATTATTTAAAGCTTATTATATATTCCAATGGAAACTTTCACCACTGACTCCTTTCCCTTTGGGAAAAACTAGATTTTTTTTCAAAAAAAAAATTCTCTATCACACACACACAAATTTATGTTGTTCTATTTGGCAACTTGAAGAAACCTCTATTTTTGTAAAAAAAAAGTTTTCTTTTTAACAAATTTCATTTACTAGTAATAGATAGAAGGGATGAGAGACATACAAAAAAAAAGTTAGAAGGCCGCCAGTTCCAGAACAATTTGAGAACAATTAAAAATTCGATATGTACTACTTATATATTACACCATATATATTATTTATATTGCCAAGACGGGGAGGACTGTAACTGTACTGTAGTGTGGCTCAAATTTGGCCTAAAAACTTTGAGCCAACCAGTGATATGCAATAAAAAATGTGAAACCTTGTCGTCTTCCAAGAACCCAGTTGACAACTGGAGGTTCGCAAATTTTGTTGACTCACACAATATACAAAATTTCTATTGAGGTACTCCTTGTCTCTCTCTCTCTCTCTCTCTCTCTCTTTTCATTCGGTATTTTTTGGGGGTGATTACCTAATCGAATAGGTGGACAATTTATCGACCATTTGAGAGGTCTGTCTCTCTTTAAATGCGAATGCTAGTCGGTCCGTTTCCAGTATTGTTTGCCTCATATTGCCTTTTTATATTTTTTTGAGGGTCCGTGTCGGCTTCTATATAGCCAACTGTCCTGGTTGATACTCCTCACTAAAGTAACATTTATGCATGAATTGGTAGGCTTTTCAACCAACAAATTCGGTGGAAAAGCAAAGGTTATACAAATATGCATGCTGTATGAGTGTAGCTGTCTTCTATAGAGTTGACTATGACTACGTTGCTTTAACTCGTTTGTGTGTTGTATCTGTGTCGTATTTTCTCAGGTAAAATGGGATGATGACGATGGGTCCAAAATCGGTTCAAATTACTCACTATATAGTGCACACCTTTCCCTTCAGCGTTACTTATTCATGAGGAGTCGATTGATGTGTCCCCAGAGGAAAAGCATGTTAAGTTCGTGTTCTGATTTTGATTATCACACGAATTGCGTACATGGACTTCATTAATTGTGCAGTCAACAATTGATCAACTGGAGAAAAAAAATTCAGTAAAATGTGCGTTCAGAAAAAAATGAGCAGTAACACAAATATTCATTATGCATACTCAAGTGTAGTTGAAGGAAAGCATTCTTGAAATTTTTGTAAATAATAATGGAGGGTCATTTTTCATGATCAAATATTAACCGAAATTATTTGGTAGCGTGTCATTTGCATCTGGCTGTACAATAGGCTAAACCGTTCTTGACACCCATTTTCTTTTAAAAGGTTCCTAAATAATGTAAGAGTAATAAATCGATTCATGTTTTCAACCATGTATTTGCAGTATGCTCTGTTCGAGAGGGGTCAGAATGAAGTTATCAAAATTATTTTGCACTAAAACTTAGCTAATGTCAAATCAAGTTGCATGTCTAATACAAAGATTAGACGAGTTGCTAAGGTCCATGCTCAAAAAAAGTTCAAAAAGTAAAGTTCGCGCTTTTTCGTTAGCCAACTCATTTTCAAGACTCTGCTTTATTTCTTCTGCCGGCTGCTTTTCTGGAAATTGTCCTGTTTTACATTCCAAAATTCGACTAATTTTTTAGGTAATTGACTTGTTAATTTCATGTGTTGTATCCCCAAAGGTTGTTACATTTAATTGTTGTGTTTTTTACAGAGAATTGTACTTAGTATTTGCCATGGGCTCACCTAAATGTTCGCTTGCCTCGATCGGCATTATTTTATTTTTAACATTATGGGCAGTCAGTGGAGGAGATGACAAAAAACTATCACCAGTATTGAGTGCTCTTAACTCTGCTGATGTACAACGTGTTAAATCGGTCTTGGCTAAGGGATTCGAACTAAAGGACCCATTGTTAGCTAGCTACAGTGTTCTTGGATATTCAAATCTTAAAATTGACGTCCAAAATCCAGCTGTAAGTTACACGACATTTATCATGATTGTTAGATACATGTATATTGAATATTTGTCTGGTTTCATTGTATAATTGTCATGTTTGTTTGTAGGATGTTTGCAAGTACTTGTTGACAAGTCTAGACGCTCTGGATGGTTCAAAGGTTGAGTCGCTATTCGCAGTTCGTAAGTTACAATTTATTATTAAAAAACAACCACACACATGAACTCAAAACTTCTGTAATTCTTTTTTATAAGCAAATTTACTCATTTTTTTCGGAATGTAGGAAGTGCTGCTTCAAGAATTCCTTCATGTAAAGTCCCAGCATTAACAGCTCCAGTTAAAGCAGTAAGTGATTTAAATACATTTGTAAATAAATAATTTGACACTTGATTCCCAATTTATTGCCATCTGATCAAATCATTTATGATTTCATTGATTTTGTGGTTATGCTATTGGGACAAATTAAGTTACAATTTTTGAATTTTTTTTTGAAAATTGTAGACTTTAATCCATACACATTTGATTTTATTATTTTCATTATTTTTATTTTTAGTCATTTTGTGATTAAAGTCGTACAGATAGTGCGTACTTATTATTTATTCATATGCTTAGTTGAATCGATACTTTACGTTTAATATTTTGGATTCATATATAGGCATTGGAAAAAGTTGTCAAGGAGGCCGGAAGTTCTTCACAAGATATTTTCTATGCTGGTGAAGCTCTGAAATCTAGTGGTGTTGCTGTTGATGCCCTCAAATTAGCTGAAGTCTTGAAAGCATCCACAAAAGCTGATGATGGTCCTCAGTCATTGGGTACGTAGTAATTGTAATGTAATTATTTTCCACACGTACTATTCCATGTAAATTTAATAGTACATAGATACTAGATTTAAAATGAAATAAAATGATAATTTTGGAACTTTTTGAAATTGCTTTCCTTAGGATATGCTTTGTGGGCCACTGCAAATCAGTTCAAAGCTGGCCAAAAATTGGAAATTTGGGAACGTATCGAAGATGTTGTTGCTCAAGCTGATGAGGTTGACAAACAATTCTTGCAATTTGAGGGAGGATTGTCTGTTACTGCCGTCGTCATTAATGGAATCGTTCGTCTTGCTGAGGCATCCAACAAGCCCCTACCACTAACATCAGAGCAAGTCATCAAGTTTGGAAATTATCTCGTTTCTCGTAAAACTGTGACTACCCCAAGGGGCGTTTTTCTCTTTTCCTCTGCTTTGGATGTTCTTAGTAAAAACAAGGTAATTGTCTATAAATTCAATAATAATTAATTTCTGAAAAATAATTTGGTATGGAATCTAAATTTAGTCTCGTTCTTTTTAATACTTCATTTAGTTTGCCGTTCCTGTCTATGTTGGTTTAGCGAGTTCAAATGTACTGACTGAAGCAAATAAAGTATTGTCACTTCGTGGATCAGATTTATTGGGCCGTCCACTCGACATTTCCATTCAACTTGAGTCAGTGACTACCACTTCGGATGGCAAGAAAGTACCAGCATTGGAGTTCATTCAAGCTGTAGTTGACAAGACTGACAAGTACGTTTGCTTTTTAAATTTATGAGAGAGTTTGTTTACTTTAAAGAGATTAAACATTTTATTCAGTCACTATATAACAATTATAATTTCAATGATAGGACTTTATACGCCATTGACCTAAAGTCAAAACCCTTGCCCAAAGGATTCTTTAATATTGTACTATCACCCAAGTCAGCAAAGGGTGACAAGGCTTTGATTTTGCAGTCAAACACCGTTGAGGTAAGCTTACACTACACATATTAAATGTTTATTGAATCATTAATTATTTAGTGTATGAACATAAAAGTAAACATTTTTGTTGTTTTATTATTTTTAAGATTAAGCAAATTGGAAAATTAGGAGCTTTGTCTGCACGTATTGGGGTTCAAGATGTTGACCAGCAATCTCGAACCACCTGGACTGACTTAAACAAAGGTCAAAAGGTAACAACCAAGATTGAGTTGGAGCCTGCACAAAAACTGGTCGTGAAAGTTGGAGCTAGTGATAGTCTTCATCAAGTATTTGTACTTCTTCGAAATAAGAAAACAAAGAAGGAAGTTGCTTTCATTGCTCAGCCAGAGACTACAGGAAAAACCGATTACAAATTAGAATTGGTAAGAGATGTTATTTATCATAAATTAAATTAAAATTAATTAACTAAATTTGCGCGTAATGTGAATATGATGTAAACAATACTTTCGTTCTGCTGACATTTTTAAGGATGCAATTTTTTTTATCTAACTGATTCATTCTCTTCATTATTCATAATGTATTCCTATATTCATTACCTGTGAAAATTTTGTAAATGATTTTTTTTTTGTTTATGACTAGGACTTGACCTCAAATGCTAAAGATCTCGACTATCAATCTGGTCAGTATGAAGTTGTGCTATTCTTGGGCGATTTCCTTGTGGAAGACTCTCTCGAATGGGCTTTGGGAGAAGTTACATTGAATGTTTTCAGTGGTAAATCAAAATCGGTCAATCCTCTCTACGCTGTTTCTTATGGACCTAAACCAGAAATTAAGGTATGATGAAGTTAAGATCCAATCAAATAAACAATTAAAGTCCAATGTTCGTTAGTTGCGGGCTATTTCCATAACCTGTTCACTTCCATTACATTGGGAAATTAAATATTACATATATATCTTTGTAGCATCTTACACAGGAGAAACTCTTTTGGTTTTCTTGTTAGTCTATGGGATATACAGAAATCAAAGTTTCACGAAATTATAATAATGTTCTATTAAGTTCGTGTGCCACATTCACATGTGACAATAATTTGTTCTGTTATTTGACTATATTGCAGCATTTATTCAGAACTCCGGAACCACGACCTCCTCGTTTCGTCTCAGACGCTTTTACTCTAATTTCTCTCGCACCAATTCTTGTTCTGTTGGTTTTGGTAAGATTTTTATAGAATTATAACATGCTGAACCGTAATAAGGTGTCATTTAAAAAAATTATTTTGTAATATTCAAACTTTATTTTTATTTGTCTTTTTTCTGGTCACAGTGGATTAAGGTTGGAGCCAACATTAACGGTTTTAGTCCTTCCTTGAGTGCCTTTGGGTTTCATTTGGGTCTCGCTGGTGAGCTTTTTTACATCGATTTTTTTTACATTTTCTATCTATAGCCTACTGTACTAATAATACAAAAGTATTCGATTCAGTGTAAGAATGATGTAAATAATGCAATACTTTCGTTCTGCTGACAATCAATGATTGTAATTTTGTAAACTGACTCTATCACTGTATCAATTAAGGAAAATTCTTAATTAACACAGTTTCCATCTTGGAATACTCTGTACTTAAAAATTTCTTTTTGTATATTTTTAGGATTGTTTGGCGTATATGCCACTTTCTGGTTTAAATTGACCATGTTTGAAGCCTTAAAGTGGATGACGGTGCCAGGACTTGTGACATTTATTGCTGGGAACAGACTACTAGCTCAGATATCAGAGAAAAGTAGTAGTAAATAGCTTTAAATAATGTTTCTTTCCAGATGTTTGCTCGACCAGACAGACTGAAGCCGTTTACACTTACCAATTACTATGTATAGATCAGAACTTTTGTCAT
This sequence comes from Arrhopalites spinosus, assembly GCA_034700945.1. Taxonomy (NCBI): domain Eukaryota; kingdom Metazoa; phylum Arthropoda; class Collembola; order Symphypleona; family Arrhopalitidae; genus Arrhopalites; species Arrhopalites spinosus. The sequence continues at coordinate 1,961 of JAQIVZ010000192.1, read as the reverse complement.
ATTTGATTATTATTATAAAAAACTATTCAATTTACATAAATTTTAATTCCATTTTTGTTGTTGCTATATATAAAAGTATGTATCAAATTAAATTATTCAACTATATACGTCAGGCGTCAGTTCAAATCATACCAATGATGACATCACCGTCAATGATGCAGTCAAGTTATATAGCTTTTAAATGAAATGTCGTAGTTAACTGTGAATTAGCTTTCTTAATATATCTATAATCTATAGACTATAGTATATATCGTCTAGATAAGGCTGTATGATGATTTTGTGAAGGAAATTTGGGACTAAAACTTTATACACTGTAACTTATGTGTACTTTACTTTAAAAACTCAATTTGTTAGGGGTTCATGAGTATATGACTTTATATCAACTTGTTTAAATAAGTATTAGGTGCTGTTTGTTAAATGGTAAAGTGGTTAACTTGTGTTACGCTTCAGATAAACAAATAATAAAAAAGAATGTGAGCGTGAACAATTACAGACTAAATTGATTTTTTGATTATTGGCATTTGAATATTACACTTATAACTTAAAAGTTGTTAGGAAATTAATGTTGATTACGCTGATGATTTTTTGTAGTATAGCTACAATTATGAAGCAAACTAAGGCTTGTGCTTGGGTAATACAAAGTATACAAACTATGTATCTTACAGCAGAAGACTAATACTTTTTTTGAAATTCTGATTTATCTACAAGTCAAAGGCTGGAATGTTATGAAGTGTGTCTTGATGATAGTATGCATATAATCTTATTTGTCAGCAGACTAAATTAAAATTATGTAGCGTCCCTAGTAAAAATGAATGAAACATTGTATCACTCGTAAAAGGTCTTTCACACTGAGAAAAATTTATTTTAAACATTTCATTCGTTCTTCTAGTAGAGTGAATTTCATTTGAAAGGTTTTTTTAAATAAAAATTTCATAGTGTGTTGGTCATCATATAGAAAAACTAATTATTATCACTGAAATTGAATAAAAAATTTTAGCATATTTGCTATTTGAAAAGATGAAGGTTAAATCTCAAACAATAATTGTTTTCAGCCTCGTCCTGGCATTAGCGTATGTAGGTCCTACAGTAAATGCAGAGTGCAAGTGTACTGGGACATTACCTAGTTTGTACTGTTGTAAAATTTTTCGTGGATTCTGTTGTGAGTAAGTAGCAACCAGCTTGTAGCGTACTTTTTGTTGCTATATTTCGAGATGGACTTTTCGTAAAGAACTGTGTCATTTATTTTTTTTGTCTAGATTTCCTAGAAATGTAGAGACTACAAAACAACCCGAGTCAGAAAAATTCTTCGACAAAATTGTTACTTCAGCCATTCGAATGAGGAAGTAACAGTGATTTCAGTAGTCACGTTTTTACTATTACATTAAATTATGTACTGACTACTTACTTACGTATTTGTATGAAAACTCTCTTATGTACTTACATGTTAAACTCCCTCTTTGAAGGCACATCCAATATTTAAGAGAAGTGATTTTGAGAATAAAATTAAAAAAAAGAAATTTGCTGTCTAACTGTTATTTTTATTAAATAGATTGTTTAAAGAACTACATACAAAATGTTAAGCAAACAAAAAACAATTTATTTATATCATAATAAATAATCATATAAAATAACTGTCTATACTTTGTCAGCAAGAGGATCTAAGTTCTGTTCTCTGGAAGCTAAGAAATCAAACCCAACTATATTACTGAGTCGCCCTGTTTGTAGTGCATCCAGTGTTACATTCGTAAAAACTTCATGAGCCATGTCCTTAACGTCAGGAAAACCGGAATCACTGGTATATTGAATGCATGCCTGAGAAAGAACAAACAATTTCATTATTAATTCACAAAAGAGCTTTTCTTAAATTAAAAGTGTGTGTGCGAAATTACCGTCAAAATATAACCACGATAAGATTTCGATCGTGGATATACTTGCTTTACCTTAACCACCATATGTACATG